>CAIGRL010286209.1:0-39201 GCA_903798325.1 Fraxinus xanthoxyloides
GGTGAACAAGAATTGGGGATCGGACGCAGTCAAAATTCCTGCCAATGGCTATCACGAATTACATTGAAGGATAGCCTAAGCCAACCTTGAATTCTTCCTCACTCCCTCCCTAACAATTAGATGAATTGCACGGCATAAATGAATACAATCTGAACACAAATCTTCGACTGTGATGTTGACTTTCCTGGTTTTCTAACCTAATGAAGTTCAGACATCCACTTGAAATCGACGCACAAGTTCGACGAGCACAAAGACAGAATATTTTAGCTATGTTTTTATGTACATATTTTGGTATCATAATGTGTGAATTATTTTTCATAACAGACTGGAACAGGATTCATAAATGTCGAGAACGCAAAGGGGGTTTCCTTCAGCATAGTACCAGATTCTGCAACTGAATCTCATGCCTCATGCAAGGGAAATCCTGCTACTAATGACTGGATTCCAGCTTCTGCTGATATGGTAATGGTACCTCAATAATTCCCCCATTCATTACCATTTCTCAACCATGACGGTGCTGGACAATATTAAGATAGCAAAAGATACTTCTATCTCGTCCATTTTTTATTTTATTTTTTTATGTTGTCAAGTATGGTCCAATACTGAGTGTATTTCATGCAATGTAGATAACATTCCACATACAACATACAAGATTTTAACTTCGTTTTCGTCCTTAATCTGTCTAATACTATCTAGTCGAACATTATACTGAGCATGTCATTATTTTCTAAACTGTGTTCTCATTTTCCTGATTGCAGAAGAATTCTGTATCTGACAAGCCAAACAGGAGTGACAACTGAAATGGAGGATTACAAGTCATTCTTGAACACGCTGCAAATTATTGCAATTTCATCTTTATCTTCATCTCATGTTGCAAGCATTTCTATTAGTAATAATGTATTCCCAAGTGTGCCATGCATTTCTATGCTTAGAACTGTACTTCTAAGTGCGCTATAGCAATATGAACTTTTCATATGCATTATCATTTTCTAATAAGAAGAGAGTTAATTTATTTCCTTTCATATTCCTGTTCTCTTGTATCTCGGAAGACAAGGTGTCCAAACAAAAGACAAGTGAAGGCAGGGAGTGCATGATTATGAGACCTTTATCGGGTGCTTACAGAAGTCACAAAAAAAAAAAAAAAATGGCACCATAAACACTTAACCTGATTATCTTGAATTTAAATTAGCGACAAATGCATGATATTTTCTAGTTACATGGCTAAAAAGGAAAAGAATATCTTGTTTCTACAATAATCCAAATGATACGAGGATCATAAATTCCTAAGGTATTGGTGCTGTTTATCCTCAGGCTGAAAGATGGCTAATGTACAACTTCCTATTTCTTATAAGTTAAGAAGTCCCAAGATGATATGTACATCAGTTAGTGTACAACTTGTTTTCTCCAATAGCCCCTCAACCCAATTGAGTGGGAGCACAATCACCACGGTTATGTTCACACCCCCGTAATGTACAAGCTAGCAGCAAAGACGATGTCACGCTTGATTGCATTCGAAGCAGTTTCCATTTTCTTGAAGATTGAAGAATTACCCATAATTGCTGCAGCTTTCCTAAATTCACGACATGTTTCGTCCAATCTGACAATTGTCCTTACTATCATACCTTCAGGAACATCAGTAAGTTCACAGATATCTGCAAATGGTGTGCCCTGTAGATAGGAAAAGTAAGTAGAATTAGATTAGACGAAGGTATTATGAGAGAGATTCCCAAGCCTCGCAATGAAACTGCATAAAACACAAGCCTACCCCTACAGGGTGGGAGTGGACGGGGCAAAGGGGTTATGCTGGAAAGCGCAGGTGAAAACACGAAAATTCACAAACAACGATTCACTCCTGAATACCAAAAAATATATTCTATAAAAACTTGTTGATTCTCACAAAATACTGAGATTTCGAACTCGTTGATTCATGA
The DNA here is from genome assembly GCA_903798325.1 of Fraxinus xanthoxyloides. Classification (NCBI taxonomy): domain Eukaryota; kingdom Viridiplantae; phylum Streptophyta; class Magnoliopsida; order Lamiales; family Oleaceae; genus Fraxinus; species Fraxinus xanthoxyloides. The sequence continues at coordinate 1,932 of CAIGRL010286209.1, forward strand.
GAATGCCAACAATTGTACAGATAATTGAGAAGACAATTTTTTATTCAATAAATTCCCTCCTTTTTCAATTTTGTACTTAGCACTGGAAGAAGAACTCACACGCCATAATAAAAATCCTAACGTGAGAAGAAAATCTAAAAACTACCATCAGAATACGCAAATCACAAAACTACCAAATACAATCCATAATATTCTTGTGGGTTGAAGGGAGACACAAAGTGAGCAGAAGAATACCTTTGCCCATTCATAGACGACTTCAACAAGACCAAACTTAAGATTCTCTTGGGCATATTCCTGGGGATCAACTGGCAGTTTGAACTGTGCTTGAAGCTCTCCTAGTCTTATAGCCGTGTCATACAATCTGAAGTACAAGAGAACTAGCATTATCTTTATAAGAAGAAATGGACGACAACTAGCAATATTTCCGTTTGAATAAAATAAGGGACAGATAATAATGTCAATCATAACATAATTTTCCAGGAGCAACCAGAGAACACATCAGAACAAAGTAAAAATCCAAGAAACTTGGTGAAGTGATGAATGTGATCGAAGTGATACTGATCACAATATCAACAATTCAATTAACACAGAAAATAGATAAAAAGTAGGGGAAGCAAACTAAAATATATGTTTGGCTAAGCTTAAAACAAGTAGAAGTTGCATTTAAGCTTCTTTTTGTCAAACACAATTTTAAGTTACCTTCTCTTTACAAATGAAACTTTTCAAAATGTAAATCTAATAAAACATCAGCAAAAAACACTAGTAATATAGAAATACTACCAAATTTAAAAGCACATATTAAAGAACTCGACAGTAGATGCAAGCATAAAGCAAGAGTTGGAAAAATATGCTACCTCTTTTTAGCTTGAGACAGCTTTGGGGTAAGAGAAGGTTCAGAAGTGTTCTTCTGCTGAAAAACAAAGGCAGACATTATTGCCACAGCTTCTTCTGGTTCCAGGTCGTCCAGTTGATTTTCAAACAAGCACTCAGTGCATATCAACTCCTCCCCAGAATTCATTTCACAGGCAACGCGGCCTTTAATTTGTACTACGAGGTCAGAATCAATACAACCAATTTCCTTCAAAATATCTATCTGTATTAACATGACTAAGATGTCAGATAGGACTATTGAGGCTCGAGTTCAATCATAAATAAATTACCAGAATAAATTTAATTTCTGCCAAAAGAAAGTAATGCAATTTTATGTGGAGACGAGGGCCACATACCCGACCCTGAAAGTCAGGCATCTGCTGAAGTGCCTCGTCTGACATTTCAAACTTCAGAGCATTCACTTCCTCTCTGTGCCGCTTCAATTCTCGAGCTATCTTGATGTTCTCGTTCAATTTAATACATCCATGACACTTATTCTGTGCCATCTTCTGCAATAGGCTATTCCAAATGTAGTAAGCTTCAACGATGTTGACTTCTTTCAACTTCAGATCTGGCAATGACTTTTCATCATCATCTCAATTGAAAAGAAATTCAGGAAATAAAATCTGAGAGCATCCAAATAGACCAAATATTTGCTATATCCAGAATTCAGTACCATCCAACTCTCCAATGTCCATATTAAAGAACGGCAGCACTTACCCGGACTTAAATCACCCTACCTAATACACCTACCTTCTATCAAGGTTAAGGATATATTAAAGAACGGCAGCACTTACCCGGACTTAAATCACCCTACCTAATACACCTACCTTCTATCAAGGTTAAGGACCTATTGGCGAAAAGATGGACAAGTACTGAACATGATCACAGGTGAAGCTGGCCCCAAGTCCATGGGATTCATGTAGCTCAGCCAAAGTAGCCGAGATGAGGCTTCACTGACTTGAGTAAATATGTATTGCACACTCCAAAAAAGAGAACCAAAAAAATTCTGATCATAAATCAGGTTTTTAACCTTAATGAGGAAAACCTCCAGCATAAGAACTAGTATTAGATAATTAAGCACATAACATGTACAAGTGGAGTGTACTAGTTAAACAGACAAATACTTCTAAAATTCGAGTTCCTATCTTAATTGATCCCTGAAGTTCACTCAACTTATTGATTCTTTCACAACACCTGCAAATGATTGTCATGAAACTTGCTTGAAATTCTCTTTTAGTATCTAATTAAGGCAGCCCCCATCTATTGTGTTGCATGGTTACTATAAATAGTTGCCTGATATTGAGTATCTCCAATGAGCTTAAAATAAAAGCTGCTTATGTCGCTTCTAACCAGAGCTTTTGTACATACCAAGCACCCAATTTTCCAGCTTTTCAACTCAGTCGCTTTGTCCCTAATGCAAAACAAAACAGATGGGACCCAAATAGGGAATAAAACACAAAATCTTTCCAACCTTGCCGTTATGTTTTAGAGTGTTCCCACACACTGCTCTTATTCAAACTCTACTGGTGTAAATTTCTCCCCAGGTTATTTTATGGTACAAATAAGGTACTAAAAAAATATTAGGGTGGGGGAACTAAAGATTCCCCCCAGCACCACCACACTCGCAACCAACCATTCAACCCAGCTGCACAATCAGCCACAAGCATAATCACATGATGCTGCTGCCACCAACCACTGTCCAATTGACCACAACACTGGAAAACTACAGTAGCCATCCCAAAACCACTGCCAACCAAACCCCTCCCACAAATTAAAATTATCATCACCATTGCCCACAACCACAATCCTAATAAAGCTAAAACTGTAGGTAGAATGAGCAGAGGTGGAAAGCAAATCACCTCTTAATGTTTTATCCTCCAAGTGCCAACTCTATTTTGGAATAAAAAAGGAAAGAAGATTATCGTTTATTTTCTTAACATAATCACTGGATTTAAGTTAGGAAATTCTGCTATTGTGGCAACTTTCCTTTCTTATTAAGATTTCAAAATATAAATAGTAGTAAAATAAAATCATTTAAACAAATAGTTTGAGGATGCAGTGTTTTGAAATTATTCTTCCTCTGAATTCTCTCCCAAATTCCTAATCTTCTTTTCTTTCTTTCTCAATTCTTCTCTCCACTTTATCCTCCTCTCTCGCTCGGATAAAATTGGTATCAGACCTACTTTTCAATGACTAAACCCTTTCCCCAAAGCTACAGTTCTGGTGATGTTCGTTGAATAAAATAACGTTCAGTAGCCAACAGCGTGCGCTCTATGAACCACATGGAGTTTTTCTGCAGTGCTCCGATTTTGATTCTAAAGCGGTCTATATCTTCTGACATTTCAAGCATTGATGCAAATTTGGTGGAACATATTTGCAGTTGAGTGAACAAAGTTGAGTTCTTTTCAGTTATGGGGATATGATGGAGATTGTGATAACGATTTTGGTGAAGACTTAGCAAAAGACACTTATTATTCAAGGCACAATAGAAAGTAGAATAAGATATTTTGATTTTTTCTCTACATAATTATTAGTTTTAAATTGTGAAGTAGATTTGAACCGAAAAGAACGGCCAGAAAAAATTCATGCAGCCAACTCTATGGACTTAAAATAAGGTTAATTTGTTGATTAAAAAAAAAAATGGAAATAAAATTCTTCCATTCAAGGAATACCGACATTTTTAGTCCATGAGACCCCATTATAAACAGTAAACTCACAAGCAAAACTTCCCACAAAGTCATTGAATAGTCAACACCTTACTCATGATACATCACTCTGCATTGACCACAATGACACAAAGTCTCAAGTTTATTAGCCACCCAATCAGTTTTCAGACAGTAAGTGAAGAGTGTTCATTGACGTACCTTTCACTGGATCCAAGGGAGGTGGATACTTATTTCCATCAGATTTTAGAGTCAGAAGCTGCTGAACAGTATTTGAATAGGCGCCAGCACTAACATCTTCAAGAAGTCGAACTTGGTCAATCTTTATTCTGTGATTGCATATGGCCAAGAACTCCTTATTATCAACTCCCCTAACCTCGTAATTCACTCCAGCAGCAAAACCACGGTGAGGTAATTTTATATTGACAACACCAGATCCTTTACGAGATGTGACTGAAGAACAATAATCATCCTCGAAAACACGTTTTGATTTTGGTACCAATATTTGGAAATCAGCACCCTTTTTCTCTTTCAAATTTCCACTATCGGACTGCGTAGGCAGTGTTGAAGGAAATTCAGGAGTCAGCACTAACACCATGTACTGTTTATAGTTAACAGAAGGGGCTTTGACAACAACCGCTAATAGGTGATCTTGGACCTGTCAGTGATTTAAAAAAAATAATAATGATGATGAAAAAGGAATAAGTATGCATCTCTTCTTGTTGTAATTTGTGCGAATTAGACGTGCTGAGAAAACAGCTATGAAGCTAAAAACATATGGACTCTACTGAACCACTTGACCCAAAAGCTTAAAATGTTAGCAAGGGTCACATGTATATCATTTAAATCTTTTGAGTTCAAAACACACCCCCTCACTAGCGGCATGGCGGGGTTCATATTTTTCATCAGAACCTGACGCGCATATTTCATTAAACGGGTATTGGCAAAATTTGAACACAAGACCTAGGCTTGCTCTTGTATCATCTTGAATCACTTGATCTAAAAGCTTAAACTATTAGAAAGGACCATACATATATCATAATATATGTAAAATGGTTTAACTTCACTTTAACCAAAAGAATTTGAAAACATAATATGTCCCTATTTGATTTTGCTAAAAATCAGATTTTTAGTAGATTTTAAAAAAAGCTGATGAAATGTGTGGTTGAAAAATTGATAAAAGTTGTGGGTCCCATGAAATGTGTAGTTGGAAATGAACTAGGGAACGAATGAGTTTTAAAAAATGCGTGCCAAACAAGGGTTAAACCTTTCACTTAAGAAGACTGAAAACAGTACCCACGAGAAGTAATATACTGGAATTTTGAACAATTACAAAATAAAAATAGAAATTAGAAGCATATACTGGAGTGCCTTTTAAAAATATTGCAAGGAATTCAAACTCATCAATTATGAGTGATATTCTCAAAAGGAAAGGCCTAAGCAATGAACTGATAAAAGCATCCCCTCTGTGAACAAATATTTTATTTGGGAATAAATTAGCTGGTGCTGAACTTCAATGTGTACTCACAGATTGTGATTTTACAACTACCACCCTTCCAGGAGTGAGATATTGTTGGGAAGCAGGGGACTGCATGACTGCCTCTGTTATCTGATTGCTATAAGTCTCAGCCTCCAAGTACAGGTCATAATATTCTTCTATAGCCGGTTCGCCCTTTATGCATCTACATCCACAAGACATACTTGATGAACCAATTTATGGTATTGTGAAACATCATGCTGTCTGTCTCACAGAAGGTAGCATTCACATTTTAGTTATGCTTCTATCAACAATTTTTATATCTAACGCGCTTACTCGATGGCTTTAGTGGGCTGAGCAAGCTTCAGCATTAGAAGTTGTTGCTGCTCTGGAAGTTTCTTCTGAGCATGAAATTCTGCAAAACTTCTTTTCAGCATGTCTTCTACCTGCAAAGTGATGCTCCTCAACAAATATCAACAGCATGAACAACTAATTCAAGTAATTCTTCAACACATTTAATCCATAAACTAATATCTTTATTCTTCATTACTTGGGTGGTGGCATAAACTCAGTCCCTCCCTCCACTCACTACTCTATATTCCTTTATTAAGCTAAAGGCTACCAAATCCTAGTCAGCTCATTTATTATTATTTCAAAACCTCGGTCTGTCCCCTTGAGATAAAATCATGGATCCCCAAACACTTCACCTCAGCAACAGGTTTCATAAGAAAGACTGGTCAGAGGCAAAAGAGCTAGCAGTTCGCACTTGTTAGGAGTGGGCAACAATTTTAATATCACTTGGGTCATGCGACAATTCTAACACAGCTCTGCCATATAATGAAGTTAAGCATAGCAGGCAGCTCAGTGGTGGGAGTGAGGAGTTTGGTAGTAATGGAAAGCAAGAATGAATAAAACGAAAATAGGAAGATATGGAGTGGGGATGAAAGGGGGAACGAAAGAAAGATGGCAGAACCTGTGGGCATGGAGAGGGCTTCTCTGTGCACAATGGTGACGCAATATTAATGGTGTCTAGTCTTTGGTGGGATAGTATGCAGTGGATCCTAATGCATGGTGTTAAATATTGTTGAACAGCTATATAGCTGCACTCTGTTTACAAGTCATTATGGACTCCAATTTAGGAAATAAAAATGTGAAATTTTAGAAAATGCAAGCAAACAGATACTCTGACGTGGACACAACCAGTAAAAACACTGAGAATGGAAATGGTACCGACTGTACCTCTTTTTTCTTTTTTTTGTTATAAACTTTCTAGTGGGTCCATTTCATCTATCTAATTCTCCTTGACACTTCATCCTACACCACACCTTTCGATAATTATCTCATGAATTATCTACCGTTTGATAACCTCTTTTGTCCAGTAAGTCAAAGCTATTTATACCTTCAGCTCTTCAACACGAAGGAGATGCAAGATCATGATGTAGGTAAGTCGAAATTGAGATTCAAGCTTAGTTGCACTGCCAACTATAACATGCTTCAAATCGCTCTCCTCAGGTATTTCATCACGGCACATCACAACAACTGTACCAATTTTATCTAGTCCTCTCCTGCCAGCACGACCGGACATCTGAGTATATTCACCAGGAAGTAACGGCCGAAATTCCTTGCCATCAAACTTCCTTAAAGCATCAAAAACAACCTGCCAGGAGACAAAGATAGCAACTGAAAAATACATAAGAAAGATATATTGATGTTAATATTGGTGATCCAACAAGAACCAATGATTATGGAACTACAAAGAGATGTGCACTATCTTCCATTCAAAATCTAGATTAATGCAACTAAAAATATCACTTGGAATAATATTAAATCCAATAGGAAATCTAACATAAATTATAAGGATTAAGCCTTCTTAACTCATGGTAGTAATTATACATCTCACATAAACTCTACTGATAACAACTTACCGTCCTAGCTGGGGCATTGACTCCCATTGCAAATGTCTCCGTTGAAAACAAAATCTAAGGATAACCAGGGACAACCATTAGAAGTCTCAATGATTAATTAAAAACTAATAGACACCAAGGACATGTATTTGAGCATGTTTGGCTAAGCTTAAGAATAAGTTATTTGACTTTTTGTTTTGAAACATGTTAGGATATGTTATTTTTATAAAGTAAAAGTTATTATTAAGTGACTAAGTAAAAATTGCTCATTTTAAAGGCAACTCTTAAATGTCAAAATAAGTAATATACTTATTTCCAATTCTGATCACTAAAAAGATTACTGTAAAAATTCCTTATTTACTTATAAGTGAATTTACCTATTAGTAAACTTTTTAAGCTTAGCCAAACATGCTCACAATGTATGGACTGTATGATATCTTAAAAGATTCTATCCTCAGAAATACAATCATAATCCTGCTTCAATCCGGCATACACCATCTTTTCAGTTATTATTTTAGGAAATACACAATAAGATTCCAAAAAACCAATGTATGAGTTCCATGCAAAACCTGCAAATAAGATGTAAATAACCTTTGGAACAAAAAAAAAAACGCAGCAACTTACAAATTTACCTTGATTACCCCACGACAGAAAAGCATTTCCACGACTTCCTTAACAATTGGAAGCAATCCAGCATGGTGAACACCAATCCCTCTCCGAAGGAGTTCTTGAACTCTAACAACCTATAATTCATATATGTCAAATTCCTGGGTCCCAAAATCACTTAAAATTAATAAAAATCAAATAATACACCTGCGGTAGATTTCTGTCTGATCCTTTTAACCTTGAAAATGCTTTATCACAGAAGATCCGGATTTCACTTTTCTCTGTGCTAGTTGTGAGGTCAGTCCCAGTCATTTTATCAGCTGATTTGTCACAACGATTTTTTGAAAAACAGAATATGACCACCTGAAGACACAAGTAATTATGTTAAATAAAAAATTTAACATGACAACATGTCACAATCACATTAGTGAAAGTTTGAAGAATTAAAATAACATCAAACGCATTTAGTTTTCAGACATCTAGTAAGCATTCGTATCTAAAAGTACAGCACTACATCCAGAATAAGTCAATATAAAACTGTTAAAGTAGTAAAACAGGAAATAAAATAGCCAAAGCAACTTGTTACTTTTACATTTTGTGGATGCACTAAAAAAACATAGACATCAGAATAGAATTTTTCAAACATACCGGTAAGAGGGATTTCTTTGAAAGCTTGTTTATAAGTGACAACCACAAAGAAGCTTCTGATCTCCGTGATCCCCAAGCATTGCCACCACCACTGTTTTGATTTCCCCAACCAGGCCCAGAATTCCCCAAATTTTGGAATCCAGAATGTTTGATCTGTTTTCCCTGAGAGAAACTTTCACGTTTCTGATTTCGAGCCCTGTCATTCGCTGCTGAAGAACCAGAATAGGTTCCTGCGCCACCAGCAACATTTGTGTTTTTCTTCTTGGTAGCATCTTTAGCAGCTTTTAAACCCTGTGGCATAATTTTTTCATTTTCGCAGATCTTGTAAAGCTCTCCAGAATAAAAAAGGCAATGCTCCAGAGGGACTGGTCTTTTAGTCGTCCTGATGAAGATAATAAAACATATAGAAATAAAGTTAAGAAAATCTATCGCTGGATTAACAAGAAATATATAGCTTGTACTATGAAATGAAATGGTCGGTAAACTTTTATTACGAGAGGATGCTACTAACCAAATAACCCGAATTTGCTTTTGTTTTGTCCGACCAATCCAATCAGCAAACTCGTTAGTGTTTGGTACCTACATAATGAAAAAAGAACACTTAATATGCTAACAGAAAGAAAAAACTGCAATGAAAACATAGGTACCAATGTGCATCGGCTTTCAACATTCTACTTTACTTAGAGACCATTTGAGCCCCATTTTTTGCCAAAAATGCATTTAATGTGTGGTTAAAAAATAGTGAAAAGTTTTGGATTTGTGTATAATATTTTATTGAAAGTGCGTGATTAAACATAAGAGAGACAACAATATATTTTGACAATAATGGGGATCAAACAAAGGCTTAATATGGGAACAGAAAGAAAATTTGCACTGAAAAATAGGTACCAATAAGCATCAGCTTTCAAGATTTTAGATTCATAAACTGAAAATCTGGATAAAAATTATCTCAAAGAACATAAAATGCAAAAAACTTTCTTTTATCTAATGTTTTGTCAAATTTGTCATCGTTGCCTTTCCATAGTATCAAACATTTCATTTAGGAAAAGAAATCAAAGAAAATCGAGCATAAAAATGTGAACACAACAGTAACAAGCTAGAAGGATTTATAAATATAGTCCATCTTCTACAAGCACTACTGAGTGTCATTTATTACGGGAGAGGAAAAGTCCACTTGCGCCCATGTTCCTTTCTCTGTTTTTCTCAATGTTATAAAAACCAGACCGGGCCAGCCGGTTCGACCGGAAAAACCGAGAACCAGCCTAAAATCCGATTCGGTTATATTTAAAAACGCTCGTAACATAAAACCAATAAAAAACTGGTCAATTGGCTGGTTTATTCACTGCCCGGTTAACTGGAACCAGTTTTGCCGGATCATTGGCTATTTAGTTAAAAATTATATAATAATTAATTTTAAGCCTCTTCAATTGTAAGGCACAAAATTGTTGGATAACATAATTAATTTTAAGCCCTTCCATTGTAAGGTCCAGAATTGTTGTTTATTCAACAGTTGGCAATTCCATTTATAGATACATTTTCCTAGGATTTTGTAGTCACTATCCGGAATTGCAAAGCATCCTTTGGCTGTGGTCAAAAGAAACCCATTTGGCTGTACTTAAAATCAATTAAAAGACAAAAGAATCTTTTGCTTGTTTACTTCATTGAATAAATTAATTATTTTTTTATATTATTTTAATTAATAAAATTAAATAATATTTTACTACTATCTAATATTATTTATTATTTGAAAATAATTTATTTATCTTTATTTAACTACCCAGTCCGACCCTTGAACCTTTTGTTTTCACGGGTCAATGTTCGGTCTGGGTTTTAAAATATTGGTTTTTCTATTTTTTTGGACAATTAACAATTCTATTCAATTTCATTAAGCCCCTGTTTGATGACCATTATTTTGAGAAAATGGAGTTTTGAAAAGTGAATTTTTGAAGAATGAGTGGTTAAAGGGTAGAAAAAAGTTTTGAATTTACGAGCAAAATATTTAATTGTGTAAATGTATAGTTGAAAATGAGTATAAGAATTAAAAGATTTTGAAACAATCATCGTCAATGTAACGATCAGGCCTCGTGTGTGGTCGTACACTTACATACTGTCCGCTCTGGGAGAGCTCAAGTTTATCTTATCCCTCACAGATTTCTATCGCGTCCCCAAAATTCGATCCCTTAACCTTTCCTTTAAGAATGATTTAAGTTAAATCCTATTACCAATTGGGCGCCTTCTTCGCTTTCCACCCAAGCTGCGCACGAAAGGCCCAAACCCAATCCTAAGGAACAGAGAATCTTATAGGGTCTTTTTGTCCAGGTATAGGTAGTCTGCATCTTCACGGGCATGTCTATTTCACCGACCTCTCTCCAAGACAGTGTCTGGATCGTTATGCCTTTTGTACAGTCGAAACTTACCCGACAAGGAATTTTGCTACCTTATGACCGTTATAGTTACAATCGCCATTCACTAGGGCTTCGATCACCGGCTCCGAGGCTCCGATCATCGTTCACTGGATAGGTGTCGCCCCCATACGTGATCTTACGACTTTGCAGAGACTCGTGTCTTTGGTAAACAATCGTCCGGGCCTAGTCATTGTGACCCCCTTTGTAAGGGAGCACCCCTTCTCCCGAAGTTATGGAGCTATTATGTCGGGTCTTAGAGAGTAGACCTACTTAACTCAATGGTTAGCGTATTGCTTTCATACGACGGGAGTCACTTTATTGGATTTTTAGGTATATGGAGCTCAATGGGTATCTCTGCAATCTACATTAAAAATTGTAATCATAAGGCAAAACTCCCTACCGCCAAGTATGTAGTCAACTGTGTAATTGAGGAAGCCAGCATTGACTAGCATAGTCGACCACAAATTTATAGGAAATAACACTTTGTTAATAAAAAAAGAAATTTAATAGCATTTTTAGTCATCTGAGTTGCCTGTGTATCACAACCCTTTCATTATCATCGTATTAATTAACATCTACATGGACGACATAAGACATCATCTCTTTGCATTAGTAATATATATACTACTTCGTAGCCTGAAAACTATTTAATCAATAGGAGTTTAAATTATGTTTTGTGTGACGAAAGATGTTATCTTATTCCCACCAGCTAGCCTACTGTAACTCCAACAACTTAAGAATAAACCTTTCATCTAAGTTATGCAAGTCATGTGCCAGTCTCGTCAACTCTTACTACAACATGCATAATTTAAAGTATCATGCTGATAAGTACAGGACTACTAACACGTTAGATCTCTCAAAAACAGCAAATCAGAATGCATTACAATTTTGTAATTCATATAAACCAAGACCAAGGGGATTTATGGTCAAATACACTTCATAAATAAACAATGTGCAGATGAAAACTGATGTCAAGACGTACCGTGGCTGAAAGTAGCACAAAGTTGATATGCCTAGGAAGCATGATAATAACTTCTTCCCAAACGACACCTCTTTCAACATCATTAACATAATGCACTTCATCGAATATGACCTATATTTCCACATACAGCACAATCAAAAAGCCAGTTGTCTCAGAATTATTTAACAAGGAAAAAAAAAGTAAAATTTTACAGATCTGAGATAATGAAAGATTTAAATATAATGAAGGCATGCACCATTAAAAACATCTTACCCATTCTATGTCACGTATGATGTCAGCACCCCTATAGAGCATTGATCTTAATATCTCAGTGGTCATGATGAGACAAGAGGCCTCAGGCCTCAAGCTAACATCACCTGTGAGCAGACCAACATCAAATTTCCCACAAAAATCTCTGTACTTTTGATTGCTGATGGTTTTAATAGGAGCAGTATATACAGCTCTTGTACAGTGCTGCATAAGTCCAACAAGCCTCGTTATAAATTTTCAATGCACAGAACAAAAGAAGATTTAAAGAAGAATCGTTCACAAAATTGATTAGAGAACAAAACTATCTAATTAACCAGCACATAATCTTGACACAGTGAAAAAAAAGACGTACTTTTGAAGCGAGAGCAAATGCATATTCTGCAACAACAGTCTTCCCAGCTGATGTATGAGCTGCCACAAAAACAGAATCCCCTCTTTCAAGATGATAGATGGCCTGTAATTAAAACAGAAAAAAAATAAGTATTTCAGCTCACTTCAAAATATTCCATATGAAATGACCACCATGGTAAACAAAGCATAAAGACAAGATCAAAAGAATACACTAAATTGTTTCGGGAAGTTCAGTATGCATGATTACGAAAATCTTATACACAAACAAATATGGATGCCTTATATTCACTAATTTATTTCTGGCGGTTCATTTTCTATCCCCCATCAGTCACCACAAAGAACAACCCCCAATGATGAAAAAACTGAAACCATTAGATTTCATTAAAGTTTTAACATTATAGTTTCAATCAATTTACACAATACCATATCATAAAAAATTACAGAAAAATTGAAAATGGTGTTGGTGAATCTTAAATTTGTTTAAGACAACTGGTAGATTTGGAGGTAGAAAGAGAGGAAGAAGCTGAAAAGGCCGAAAGGTTTGGGTTTGGTGGGTGGGTGGGGGTTGGGGGAAAGAAGATTTTTGAAAGGAGGGGAAAGAAGATGAAAAGGTATATTTTTTTAAAATTAGCTTAATAGTTTAATGTGGGAAATATGTAAATTTACCATTTTGTGCTTTTTAAAATTGATCAAAATGTGATCGACTCATTTTTCTAGTCAACTAACGGATCTCTGGACGGAAACCACCGCGGGATTGCAAGCTTTGGGACCAGCTCTTCTACAGATGAAAGATTAGGCTAAAAGCTGCAACAATTTGAAAGGTTCGGGACACAGCTGCAACTATCCCTTAATTTCTGGTAGTTCATATTCTATTCCCCACGTCACCACAGACAATAACGTCATGACGGAAAAAACTGAAATCATTAACCTTCATTGAAGTTTAACCATCATAATTCCAAGTTAAAGATAAGTGCATCTTCCACCAATAATTATTATAACAGAAACAGAGTGCCAAGATTAAGTTTAGCACGATAAATTATAACAGAATCAGTACCTCCTTTTGGAAAGGATCAAGTTCAAAAGGAAAATTAAGTGCCATATCAGGAACAAGTTCATAAAACCGTTCTGCAATCTCTTCACTGCCTCCACTAAGGGCCCACACCTAAAAGATTCATTGACTCTAGTTGAGAAACCCGAGAAAAACTAGTACAAAAAAGGTTAAAATACAGCAACTTACTAAAGTATCCTAAACTAGACAAACCATTACCTCCGTTTGTTGTTGTGCTCCATCATCATTATCTCCATCAAACCTTGACATCGATTTTTCTGATTCAACAGACAAAATTTGATCTATAACAGATGATTCGCCCTTTATCACATCACCAGCCACATACAGCTCTTTTACTTCAGTTTCTGTCTGACTAGATTCCTTGACAGACTCCAACTCTTTCACTTCCGTATTTGACTCTAACATGTGGCCTGTAAAAAATAACATAACTAAGAATATCCACTTGGAACATTCTGGAGTAGGTAAAAAGCTGCAAGTACTATCATGAATAACAAAGCATAGTAATGAACAATGTCAGAGAATAGTGCCAACCTCACTCAAGTTAGAACCATATTTATCTTTCAAGTTGCACATAACACATGCTGAGGGGACTAAATAACATCCTTTTTTCCTCACACTCTTCCCACCTCTTCATATCCCCTATATTCCGAGAACGCCACATTGGGGTGTCAACACAAGTAATCATGATTACCATACTGAAATGTTTTCTCTAGACTTAGCTTCATCCAACATTCAATGTTCATGATTGAAGTTCATGTAAAGGAATTCTTCATATAAAAGAAAGGAATGAAATTTCCACCACCTAGAATCGGGTTAAACTTAAATCCACAGTGCTTTCAAGAATTTATTACCATCCTGAAGTGTTTATCACTAGACGTAACAGCTTCCAACATTCAATTTTCATAAGAAATTCACTCAGACCTAAAGAAAATAATGGATATACTATATTCCCATATTAGTGCAAATATTTCCATAACAGGTAGCAAATTTTCTCTTCTGCCAGCATGGATTTCAACAGAAGAACTGAAGTTAGCTTAATTAATTCGGTCGGTGCCCACTCAAATACCTAATCTTCCTGAAGCCAAAGTAGGTCTTGTCATGATCTTTATCAAATTGAACAAAAAGGTATTATAAGCACAAGTGAAGACAAATTACAAGCAGTCATTTGTGAAGCACACTTTATATACAGCAGGGCATAGGTCAGAAAATCAACATGAAAAGCATACAGACCATCTCCCACGGACTCTATGACATCCTCTTCCCAAGCTTTCTTAAATAAGTCATCAAACTGCACGGAAAACTCATTCTGCAGATAGAAGAAACAGATAAATATTAACAAAATAGAATCAGAAAGACATGAATTACATTTGTTTTGGGCAAATAAGAATAGGCGCGTATAAGTGACACAGATATTAACTGTTTTACATAGGAGATCATAAAAGTACTGCAACTGACCAACTGCATATCTGGCACACTCTTCACTGCACTTTGATTCTCAAAAACATTCCATGTGCAAGAATGCCCCTTCAACAATTTATGAATAACCAAATGTTAGCATTATAAATTTAAAGAAAAAGTAACAAAAGCTTAATGTTTGAACGACTTGGGCTTTTCAATTGTCAAATTAAATAATGTTACCTTCAGATCACCAAAATCCAGTCCATCTTTAAAACCTGGGGGAACGACTTGTGCAGGACCCCCGTCAAGAACCTCTTTTACCCATTCACCATTGCAAGCTCCATCTGGAAGTATCTTTCCCAAGGAATCAGTATTATCCAAGCCACCTGGGTGAAAAGGACGGTTGTTGATGCTTCCTCTTACAAAATCCTTTGCAGGTCCAACAATGCGAGGCAAAGCACCAGAATCCTTGGCTCCTACTGTGAGTTCGGATACATCTACCTAAAACAGTGCCTTATAATTAACTACAAAACCAAAACATTGCCGAAAATGAAAACAGTAAAATGAATGGAAACTGTGAAGAGCCTGGAAATTAAATACTCATATCCTACTTAATTTATAAAATGCCAGAAGTTATAGATGTAGTTTTCTCCAGTCTTACGGCTGAAAAGCAGACTATTATTTAATGGCTAAAGATATAAGCCGAATACATTAATACAAAAGTCTAGCCAAAATATTTGGCTTTTATTTTCATCTTTGATTCCCATATATGGCCAAAAGCGGATATTCACAATATAGAAGCATGATTCATATGGAGATAAGGTCATCCGAAGCCACAAATTTCTGACATCCTGAGAACTGTGGTTATGTTTTATTATGATGATATCTATCTGTGAATGCTACTATTTAGTAGAAAACTGCCCCAGTCAAGTAAGGTTGCATCCAGATGGACCTGGTTGTCTACAAACTCATTTTTAGTACCTCATTTTTATTTTTATTTTATTTTTGTGGCCTCTTCAGAGTCGCACCTCAATTAATACTCCACAAGGCCTTATGGCCTTAAATGTTGAAGATGTGCCTCTTTATCTTGTCTGAACCAATATTCTATGTTCTCTTTTAAAGATGTGCCTCTTTCTCGTCTGTACCAATATTCTGGTTTTTTTTTAGTTTTACGTGAGCCAAGACTTCTTCACTTCAAAATGTTTTCAACTTGATTTCTTTCTCACAAACCAACTTCATATAATGTAACTTTTGGTGCATATTTCCAGTAAAAGGGTAGAGGACGTCAGAATCTATAAACTCAAGAAGACATTTAAAATTTTATGAAGTTCATCAACCTTTTGGTTTGCATTGTGACTAACTAATGTATTTCCAATTCTATTGGAGAAAGGATTACTATATTGTACATGTTTCATTCTCTCTGAGTTGGGGTAGCCATATTTTTATCCGGATATGGCACTATGCACATTTTATTTTCTATCTTTTCTTGCATCTTTATATTTTCGTTGTGCTCTGTTGTTAGCGATTCTAAAGAATTGAATTCTTAGTTTTACGTATACTTCGGAAACTCAAATTATTTATTTATTGATCAACAATCACAATAATTTTCCAAAGACAACTGCCTTACTGTTTAGGGAAACTTTTTCTATGCTATAATTGCATTAACTATTAGATTTGTCGTTTCGCATACCATATGCTATATTTGGCTAGCTATTGTAGTAATTGTTGTGATCCAATGCAATTCACAATTAAAAGCAGTATCCTGTATCCTGTTATGTAATTCGAACTGAATTTTTGACAACTTTCTTGTCAATAAAAAATTGTAAACTTGCTCACTATGATCAAATTCATCTTTAAAACGTTTATGGCTTACCGACTGAATTGGTTTTGAAAGATATTCCCAATTCACGATGCAATTGATTCATTGGGCCTGAAGTAAAAAAATTCTCTAACTTTTAAGTCAAATTTAAAGAAATATAAAAAACAGCTCATTTTAACGCGAGGCAGTATTCAATAAGTGAGCGAAAATGCAGTTTATTTGTTGAAAAACGAAATTCAAATTAGCACTAACTTAATAATCCATACAATTTGCTACCTTTGTGTTGCCTTGTCCTCTGTAAAGCAAAAGTAAAAGAAGTAACTTATAGAGAGAGAACCTTTTGTATGAAAAGAATTTCCCTGCCATAGTTTCTCTGAAGAATTTCCAGCAAAAATTTGATAGTAAATCTCACGTTGTAAATTTAATGCTAAGATCTTCAACATTCTTTGCTCATAAGTTTCTCATTGTATTAGAACAGCTGGTCTCATTAAAGTCTCCACAGCTACATCTCTTGAGTGACCCAAAAAATCTACCCCAACATAGACTAACACATAACTGATCACACCCTGGATATGCTATCAAGTTCAGATTTCCATACTCCGAAATACAACTAGTACTTGTCCATCTTATAAGTTCGAGCGTTCAACTATATTAATAATGTCTAAAACATGAGAACAAAGAAAAAAGGCAACCTTTCCGTACCTCTACTGAGTTCGGCTCCCACCTTTCATCTCCGGGGCCATGGTTTTTGCGCCTGAAAGGCATTTCCCATGTTGGAACAACCACAGACCGCGGAAATGAAGGCTCTAGTTCGGTCTTGGCTCTATCAAACCAGTCAAATTCCCACTGCCGTCCTGCATTTTCCGGAGAAAAGACATCCTCGTCCAACCTAGGCAGCAAATGTTTCTCCTTTATGTACTCCTTAATAGTTTCAGGAGTTTCCAATGGAAATGCTGGTGGCTGCCCACAATTATCCAATAACACAATAATTACATTTCAAATTGGCCCTAATTCATAAACTCCAAATTAACATAATTAAAACTAAAAATAAACAAAGCCATTAATAAAGTAAGTGCACGTGATTGAGACAAACAATACTTACAGGAATGAAGTCAGGGAGGGAGTGCAGGGGATTGGAGCGTTCAACGGGAGGGAGAGGTTCAATTCTGAGATGGCCGCTGTAGCCGGTGAATCCGACCCGGAAAGAGAGCCCGTTTGCTACCGGGACCCGATCCATTTTACTGTTACGACCCCAACTTCACTCTTTTGAAGGAATCCAGGACGATTTTCGCTCTATTTGAATTGTTTGCTCGTCGAGGATTCCGTTTCACGTTCGCGATGTCCTACAAGTTCTAGAAGAGCAGATTTTGTAAACCCATGAATAAACCCATGAATTTATAAAGGAATTTGCTCAATTAAAAGGGAAGGCTAAGTTCTGCTCTAATCCTTTAAAAATTTATTTTTTTAAAAAAAAAATTTATTTTTATTTAGCAATTTTTTTGATAAAATAATTTTATATGTACATTTAAAAATATTTCCTATTACAAAATGAATTTTCCCCAAAAAAAAATAGACTCAAACATACAAACCCCGAGCTTAGACATAAGACTGGTCTAAGAATCCAACTTCAATATTTTGTTTGATAAATTTAAAGAAGAAAAAAATAGTTATTAAAGAATATGTAACATCGACGTGCGGCTTCCCCGATTCTAACAAATATTAATCTTTTTTAATTTTAAAATAACTATTGAATAAATTGTTTGAAAAAAAAAAATTTGTTGATATCACATATTATTGTAAAAGTAAAAATAAATTCTATAATACTACCAAAATTAATAATAATAATTACAATGCCCATCTTTAGAAGGAAAGCATCCTCTTTCTCCATCCATGATGCTACATCTCATCATCTTGATAAAGCGGCCAAGAAATAAAGTATCAAACACCGGTGTTTTCATCATTCATTGTTAAATAAAGAGCGTGTTCAGTATATATTAAAATCGAATTAAAATTGAAAAATTAGCCGTTATTGTTGACTTTTATTAGACGAGTTGATCCAATAATGGCTATATTTTCAATTTTAATTGGATTTTGAGCTATACTGAACACGCTCAAAGTACCAAACATAGCAATAAATTTAAGGAGGCGCTATTTTCAACATCCATCCTTATATATCGCTCTAAATTTATGTTTTAACTAAAACCTTAATATTTATAAAATATTGTTTTCAACTAAAGTCAAAACAAACAAAGAAAGAGACACAAATAAAGAAAATACATTCAGACATAATAATATATGAAGAATATTGATACTAAACTTTTTAGGCATTCGTAGGGGTTGTTTGAGACCCATTTTTGGTAGAGTGAGTTTTATAATAGTGATTTTTTTAAGGATGTATTATTAAAAAGTAGAGAAAAGTTTTAGGTTAATGTGTAAAATTATTTTATTGGAAGAATGCATGATTAAAAATGAATTTAGAAAAAAAATGAATTTTTATAAAATGAAACTCAAATAAGGGCATAATTGTGTACAAGCAAATAAAATTCGTTAGTCATAAATTAAAACAACAAAATAATTTTAACAAATCGGTGTGTTCCACGTTATTTTGGAAGAATATATTCTGTAATAGTAGATTAATGGAAAATGTCTGGTTGGAAAAGAAAGAAAAGTTATTGATGTGATAGAAAATATTATTTTATTGAAAAATCTATGATTGAAAATTAGTAGAAAAGTGATAATGAAAAGTTTAATGTGTACTAAACAGGGACTATAGTAAAGGAAAGTAAGAAACTATTAAACATTTTTTTTCTGCTCATCATCCACAATTCAGCAGCTTAAATTTGCTTCCAGTCACATGATCCACATTATTTTTGTATATTAATTAAGAGAACACAAATAAAAAATGATCTTCCTTATTAGAACACTCTCGGTTGAAAAAGACAAAATAATCGACGAATCAACCGGGCATCAAATGGACAATTTTGAAGGGGGTTTCGATTTAGTTCGATAGTTTTTACTTATACCACTAACTTCAACATAAACAAAAATCAAAGAGGAGGGAATATATCAATTATAAGCAATAGATCATGTTTCTTCCATGTGATGATGATGGATGGACGCAAAACTTTAAAGTTGATGGTACAATCGAACTTTGAAAAAAGTTTGGAGAAATTTTACAATTGAAAATTTACGTCCAAAAAAATCATGTCCTATGTAATTTTGCATCTGAAAATTTACATGGGTTATAAATTTTGTTGTCATTACCCGGACTTTATTATTTTGGAGGAATTCGCAATGATTCATGTGATTCAATTCTTTTCGGCTTGGCTTTGAGGATTCAAAGAGTGAGGGAGAAGAAAATTATATTCAATTTGACATTTCACACTTGCAATACAGATTTTTCCTACCCCTCAAGATGAGCATGATTGGCAAAGTTTTCTAGATTTGGTATTGTTGTGCTAGAACAGTCTTTTATTATACCAGAGAAATAATCGGTTACATGTATAATCAGTTAAGTGTTTAATAAATTTCATTTCAGAATTTTTGTACGTTTCAAAACCAATGTACCACTTCGCGTTTTTTTGCTTTCTTGCTCTACTTGGAATTCTTGCGAATGTATATTACGGCTTGCGAACTGCTCTACTTGGAATTCTTTTGAATGTCTATTACGGCTTGCGAAGAATTTGTATTCTCATTTTGATCTCTGTTTTTGACTTATTGCAAACTCTCTCAACAAAAACAATTTCATAAGATTTATAAACAATAATCATATCATTGAAATACTGAAATAGGTCAACACATTGATTTGGTTATCAAGAATAGTGATAAGTGTAGTTTCTACAATCATTCGAGACCCTAAATCATAATATTTTATTATCTTTTGGATAAAATTCTACCTAATTAATGTTGTATTTTATTTTGTAAGTAAAAGTTTATATTTAATGAAGAATTGGAGAAAATAATGCAAAAGGTGGCAAAAATAGCAAAATTCAAATATAAAACATTGGAAAGAAATAGTGCATTAAATGGGTTAGAGTTAAATAGGCTCAATGGACTCGCAAAATTTTAATTGAAGGCCCAAATTACACACACAAATATATATAGACACGTGCAGATAGGAGAAAAAATGGAACAAGAAGAAAAAAAAACTGTGGCGCTGGGAGTAAAAAAGGGGGAGAAGAGAGAGAGAGAGAGAGAGAGAGAGAGAGAAGAAAAGAACGGTAGAGAAAAAGCGGTAGAGAAAAAGAAAGGAAAAGAAAACGCACGGGGAAGAGGGAGAAAAAAGGGCCGGAAAAGAAGAAGGGAAAGAAAGAAAAAAGAGGGGGAAAGAAAAGAGAAAGGAGATGGCATACACGAGCAGTTTCACGTTTCGTCATTTTTTGGTGATATCATTCCACTTTTGCTTATTTTTATTTTTGTAGTATGAATAACTAATTTTCATATTAGGGCAAACAATGTAGTTGACTTGTGATCCTTTATTTTTCTATTCAAGATTTCTGTGATTTATTTATAAATGTGTTGGTTTTGTTATAAGTTTAATGCATTAAATTATCTGATCAATAATTTGATGATTATGTTAATCTCTTGCGAATCGAGATGTAGGTTTGAAATTTTGACCATATAGTAAAATTCGTTAAATTAGT
This sequence comes from Fraxinus xanthoxyloides, assembly GCA_903798325.1. Taxonomy (NCBI): domain Eukaryota; kingdom Viridiplantae; phylum Streptophyta; class Magnoliopsida; order Lamiales; family Oleaceae; genus Fraxinus; species Fraxinus xanthoxyloides. The sequence goes on from CAIGRL010286209.1 coordinate 23,019, forward strand.
ATAACGAGTAGAGATACATATACTAATTATTGCGGCATAATATAAATTATTAGAACTAGTGTTTCGTTTAACTAAGATTGATTCACATAAAGCCCTTGTTTGAGTCATAAATTCTCATTCTTCTACTCATTTTCAACCACACATTCTTCAATAAAATAAAAATTTTCATCATATCGATAACTTTTCCTTCTTTCTCAACCACACATTCTCCATCAATCTTATATTCCAAAATGCATTTTTCTAAAATAATGTGGCTCAAACACACTAAAAGATATGGAATTTAATTAGTTAAATAGATTCAATGAGAACTCGAGAGGGGTATAGAAGAATTCGATCGAACACTACATTAGGTTGTAAATCTTGAATGAAGAATTAAGGTGATCAATAGATGAAATTGTTATACTCTAATATTCATCACATATTTGAATCTTTAATTATTCGTTGTTTGCAATCTTTTTATATTTTCCATTAGTTAAAAGTAGTTTAGAAAAATAATCACAACCATTATAATTATTTACTTGTTTTTGTCAAATAACAGTTAGAAAAATTAGATTAAGTCCTAAAGTATAGTCTTTGTGGGAATGATATTTGGACTCAAATGTCCACTATACTACTTGTTATGATATCGTACACTTGCGATATAAACAATGCAACAAACTTTTGGCGCCGTTGCTGAGAACTAATTACTTTTAGTTTTAGTTTATTTTATTTTTAACTGTTATTTGATTTGATTTTGTTTTCTTTTCTTTTATTACAAAAAAAGTGTTTGTTGTATGCTCCGTACCCAAAGTGGCAATCTTAAACCGTTTGACTCGAAAATGGAACATACTTTCAAACAAAGCCGCAATGAACACAAACAAAAACAACATCAAATGACCGACGGTCAAAATATTCATATTCATATTCAACCAATGGGACAAATGGCAGCAAGAGTAGCAGCACCACCAAATCAGCAGGAGCGAGGGGAAATAAACAAACGAGACTTGCTAGTTTCAATGCCCTTGAAGCACATAGTCGCACCTGCGCATTCCAGTATTGTGGATCAAGATTTTGGGGTAAATAATTTTCAAATAAGAGCGGAGTGGATCAATTTGGTGCGCAACACTCACCAATTTTACTAGTTACCTCATGAAAATCCAAACACACATATCTCTAGATTTCTCAGAAATTGTGAGAACTTCCGTACCCCGGGGTTTAATTAAAACTCTATTAAGTTGTGATTATTTCCATATACACTGAGAGATGCTGCATTGGAATGGTTAGACGTCAAACCTCATGGAAGTATTACTGCATGGGAAGAGCTGATCAGAAATTCTGCGACAAATTTTTCCCACCACGAAAGTAGTTAAAATCAAATTGAAAATTCAAACTTTTCAACAAAAAGATGGAGAGAGCTATCGCGAGGCATGGAAAGGATTCAAAAAGCTTATACGAAAGTGTTCAAATCATAGAATCACAATAGGTAATCAAGTGCAGTACTTCTACACGGACTCTTACCACTTTCAAAATCTTAGGTGGATTCCTCTGCTGGTGGATCGATCATAGAAAAATCAGTACAACAAACCATGGATTTATTTAAATTAATTGCCACAACAAATTCAATGCTTTCATCAGAAAGAGTGTTACCATCGGGAGCATCTGGGATGTATGAATCGGATAGCACATTATCTATGAACGCACATATAACAAATTTTACAAAGTAGGTAGATCTATTGGTGAAATCACAAACGAGATGAGCACATGCGGCGATGGGTGGTCCATCATGCGAAAATTGTGGAGCTAACCATTTGATAGAAAATTGAATGTTTGTGTGCTTTTCTGAAGAACAAATCAACTTCATTTAGAACGGCTCCCTCAATTTTAACCCATATTTGCAAACATATAACTCAGGATGGAGACATTGTCCGAATAACAGATTGTTAGTTAATCAACAAAAGAATGGTTCAAATAATACCCAGCAAGAGAACAAACCAAGTTTGGGGAGATATTTCATCAATATGTGCAGAAAATAGACAAGGTATTCCAACAGATTGATACTAATTTTCAAAATCAGCAAGCATCTATCAAGAAGTTGGAGATACAAATTGGTCAGATAGCTCAATAACTTGCAAAACGTCCACAGGATCATTGCGAAGCAATACAATGACAAATCCTAAAGAGCAAGTGATGGAAATAAGAGTAATAGAAAACGATCCACCCAGGGCTCCGTAAAAGTTAAAGCATATGTACATCCACTTTCATTCCCCAACGACTTCGAAAGAAGTTAATGGAGGAAAATATCCATATTATAATTACAATGAGTAGGGTACAAGTACCAGATATTACTAGTGAAACGATCAGAAAGNAAGCATCTATCAAGAAGTTGGAGATACAAATTGGTCAGATAGCTCAATAACTTGCAAAACGTCCACAGGATCATTGCGAAGCAATACAATGACAAATCCTAAAGAGCAAGTGATGGAAATAAGAGTAATAGAAAACGATCCACCCAGGGCTCCGTAAAAGTTAAAGCATATGTACATCCACTTTCATTCCCCAACGACTTCGAAAGAAGTTAATGGAGGAAAATATCCATATTATAATTACAATGAGTAGGGTACAAGTACCAGATATTACTAGTGAAACGATCAGAAAGAAAAGATAACTAGGAAGATGTTTATGAATATATAATGGAGGAAAAATCTGCACCCGCCTCAATTGAGAATGAAGAAAGTACATAAGCATCAACTGTCAAGGCACCAAGTCTAGTTAAGGCTTACATGCCTTCCGTTCATTTTCCTCAAAGGCTCAAGGAAAACAAATAAGACACAAAATTTGAAAAATTTATTGATGTTCTCAAGAAGCTTTAGATCAATATTTTATTGATTGATGCTTATTACAAATTCCAAGAGATGTTGACAAAGAAAAAAAAGTTTCGAAGTTTGAAATTATGGCATTAACGGATGTAAGTAGTGAAAGAGTATAAAACAAATTGCTTCCCAATTTGAAAGATCCAAGGAGTTTTACTTTGCATATTTTAATTGAAAACTCTTGTGCTATTAATGCATTGTGTGACACAGGTGCTAGTATAAATCTAATGTCATATTCTGTTTAAAGGAAATTGGTATGGGTGAAGTCAAATCAACATCAATAGCACTACAGCTAGCTGACACAAAATTTCAAAGTCAAGTGGCAAAGTTGAGGATGCGTTCATAAAAACATTAAATTTAATATTTTCGGTGGATTTCATTGTATTGGACATACTAAACGATCGAGACATTCCAATTATATTGGGACGGTCATTCTTAGCAAAGGGTCGAACTTTAACTGACATGAAGAAGGGTGAGCTAATATTGAGAATGGAGGAAAAACAAGAGATATTTAATCTTTATACCCCATTTGAGAATTCATGAAGAAGAGCCCAAGTGATCAACAAAGCTGTTAAAATAGAAAATCAAATTTTGATGGACATCTTGGTATATATGAAAATAGAAATATCAAAATATGGAGAGCAAAAAAGGGGGTGCATAAATGAAAATTGGCACAAAGTGCAATGATGACATAACTTGGTTCGAGCCACCATGATCAAACATTGCACATAGTCAAGTTAAGATGTAAAGAAGCGCTTCTTGGGAGGCAACCCAACCTTTTTTCCTTTTCATTTATTCTTTTTTTAGTTTTAGAATAGTATAGTTTATTTTAAATTTATTTGTGACTCATCATCCATACTTTGTTTCCCCTTAGACTTTCGATATGTAGATGTTAGAGTTAAATAATACTTATTCCATTTATTTGATCTTAATTCTTTATTTGATTTTTCAAGAACATGACGTCGCGAAATATTTAAATCAAAATTGATCACGGAGCCAACGAGACCAATAAGAAAACTAGCAATTGAATTACAAGCCATATCGGGGGATTTTTTTCTTCACTTTCTTTCACACCCCTTTATATGCAGATTTAAGATTAAAAATATTATTCAAGTTTGGGGGTAGAAAATATGAGTTTTCATTTTTATGTGTTGTGCGCTTTTGCTGCTTTAGTAAAAATTAATTAATTAAATAGTTAAGAGTTTGAAAAATTAAAAAAAATTCAAAAATTAAAAATAAAATAAAATATATATTGTTTTTATGTGCTTGTGTGAGTTTGTTGGCCTTATTGGCAATGATGAATATATTGCATTATGAATTGATCTATGAATGGTAAATAAGTTACACGCTTAGATTAATTTTTATTTTTTCATGTGAAATTTTGTTTTGTGTGTGTGTGTGCGCGCGCGCGCGCGGAGCATATGAATTAAGTTAAGCATAGTGTATGAATAAGTTGATTTTATATTTGAATATGTTGAAATAGTTGATCATAGATATTAAATCCAAAACCACTAAATTTTATATTCTTAGACCAAAATTTAGAAAGGTTTAGAGGGATTTCACTGTTGTATGAAAATGTTGAGATAAATTGAAATTTCATGTGTGAAACTAAAATTTTTGTGTAGATCGTCTAATATCAATGAGATGCAATTGGGTAAAAATCTAAAGTTAGAGATCTTTTTACTTGAATTGGTGTTAAATGAGGGACATTACACTAATTAATGCATAAAACATATTTTATTTGAAAAATTCTATTCGTAACATTTGTGACTGGAGTAGTTAAGCCAATAAAGATCTTTAAGACCTAGGGTCATATGGTCATTTCGAAAGTTTAAGGGAGTGAATGCTTCAAATAAAGACAAAAAGTATTCATAAAATTTATTAGAAAAAGCAGGTGCATGAAATAAAAAACGCGTCAAATGCCTTAGTTAAGTTTCAAACACTTGTTTAAGAAAATTTGATTTTTGATAAGAGATTGTTAGCCTAGTTAACTTCTAGATATTGAAACAATTAAATTTAATGGAGAATCATTTGTTGAAATATTAAACCGCAATTGGTGAAATTTAGCTAACTAGAGAGGTGAAAATAGTAAAAAATCGAACCTTAATTCACACACTGACAAAGAACCAAAAAAAAAAGTTTGGGGTGTGTGAATCTTACTAGCAATAAAATAACATAATTGACCATCGAGGGTCGGGAATTGAAATAACTTATGAATTCATAATGTTATGTTTAGTTCTTCACATACACACGTCGATTTTACATTGAAAAAATAGATTTTAATTTTTGTATTGTGATTTTGAAGTTGTGCAAAGATTTGATTGACTGACCACCAATTAGGTAATTGGTTTTGCTCGTTTCTGTGTTTGTTAGGTTTTAGTTTTGTTAGAGGACAAATAAAGATTCAAATTTGGGGGTGTAATAAGTGTAATATTTGAACTTATTCGATACCCTAAATCATAATATTTTATTATTTTTTGGATAAAATTCTACTTAATTTATGTTATATCGTATTTTGTATGTAAAACTTTATATTTAATGAAGAATTTGAGAAAATAATGCAAAACGTGACGATTAATGGCAAAATTCAAAGATGAAATCTTGGAGAAAAATAGTGCATTAAATGAGTTGGAGTTAAATGGGTCTCAATGGACTTGCATAGAGAATTTTAATTGGAATCCCAAAGAAAAAAATTGTGGCGTTAGGAGTAAAAAAGGGAGAGAAAAGAGAGAAAAAGGTGAGAAAAGAAAAAGGAAAGAAAATGACAGCGGAGAAAAAGAAAGGAAAGGAAAACGCATAAGGGAGAGAGAGAAAAAAGGACCAAAAAAAAAAGAAGAAAAAAGAGGAAAGAGAAAGCAAAAAAAAAGGAGACAGTATACATGAGCAGTTTCACGTTTTGTCAATTTTTGTAATATTGTTTCACTTTTGCGTGTTTTTATTTTGCAATATTAATAAATAATTTTCATATTAAGGCAAACAATGTAGTCGGCTTATGATCCTTTACTTTTCTATTCAAAATTTTTGTGATTTATTTATATATGTGTTGGTTTTATTATGAGTTTAATACATTAAATTATCTGATCAATAATTTGATGATTATGTGAGTTTCTTACGAATCGAGAGGTGAGTTTGAAATCTATACCATATAGTAAACTTCGATAAATTTGTATAACATGTAAAGATACATATACTAATTATTGTGGTCATAATATGAATTCTTAGAACTAGTGTTTCGTTTAACTAAGGTTTATTCGCATAAAGATATGGAATTTAATTAGTTAAATAGGTTCAATAAGAACTCGAAAGGCGTAAATTGAATACAGTAGAATAATTCGATCAAACACTACATTAAGTTATGAATCTTGAATTAAGAATTAAGATGATCAATATATGAAATTGTTATATTCTAATATTCATCACATATTTGAATCTTCAATTATTCGTTTTTTGCAATCTTTTTATATTTCCATTAGTTAAAAGTAGTTAGAAAAAATAATCACAACCGTCATAATTATTTAATTGCTTTTAGGAGTGTGCATTGGTTGGGTCGATTTTTGCTTCAACTAAAACCCAACCCAACATGATCGGTTTGGTCAAAATTTAACCCAATCCAACCGTGTAAAGGTTGAAACTCAATCCAACCCAACTCAATCAAGTATCGATCAGGTCAGGTTGGGTTGAGTTGGTCGTTTTGGGATGACTTGTCAACAAAAATTAAAGTCATCTAATTTTCTATTATACTAAATTCGGATAGATAAGATTAAATAGTAAGTAAATAAATAAAATTATGTATTATCTTATTCAATCCTCATTAGCCGAATTTACAAAGAACAAAGTGCATTTAACATAATATGAAAAACTTATACTACATTTATTGTGGGAATGACAGTAAGCTGATAATCTAGAGGGTGTTTGACACCCATTTTTTTGGAGAATAAAATTTTTGAAATAGTGATTAATGGGAGAATTTGTAGTGGAAAAGTTATAAAAAGTTTTAGATTTGTGTGTAATATTATTTTATTAAGAGAAAGAGAAAAAGAAAAAGATAAGAATGAGTGCCAAACAGGGGCCTAAAATACACCAAGTAATTACAGTTACACTATCAACTCATACTTTTTAGGTTCTTTTTATTTTTTAGACATTTTATTTTATTTTATTTCTTTTTCTTTTTTTCTTTTTTAAAGTAGTTGGGTCAGGTTGGGATGATTTATTTAGTTTCCATGAGTTAACTCATAGCCCGACCCAACTCAACCCGTCTATATAGCCACACACCCAGCCCGTGTAAAAACAATAAAAAAATCGACTCAAACCTGTCGGCTTGGTTCGATTTGGACGGTTTGACTGGTTCGATTGAGTTTTGCCCACCCTACTTGCTTTTATCAAATAAAAGTTAAAAAAAACTAGATTAAGTCCTAATGTATAATTTTCATGGAAACGATATACAAACTCAAATGTCCACTATACTGCTTGTTATGATATCGTACACTTGCGATATTAAAAACGTAACAAATAGTTATTGAATTAATGGGAAAAGTGGTCACAAGAATGAGGAAAGAGAGACGTCGGCTACTAAAGGTTTCATAGTATGAAGTGGAATTATATTAATCGACTTCGTGGAGGGATTGTAATTGATTTTAATTTAATTACGTGAGTCCCTAATTCATTAACTTTGATCGATTTTAAATATATGAAAATTGAGTTTGATTTATTTAAGATTTAGATAGATTGTTAATTAGATTTTTGACATACTAAGCACTCAGGTGATATCGTACACTACAATAGATGGTGGGAGATAATGTAGTTACAAAATTGATTACACATCTATTGTAATGTATCACGTCATCGGTACTTAGGGGATCGACATCACTTTAATGCATTCCAACATTACTTTTATTAAGTTAAGTCATTTTAAAAACTATATATCCACAAAGTTTAACCAAAAAAATATTTATAATAAATCAATTTAATGAGTCTATTTAACAAACAACAAAATCAATTTCATTTAAATTAACTAAAAAGATTTTCTTTGAGTAATTAATTTCGAAAGAAGTACAAAAAAGGGGCACTGTAATGAAGTATCTTATCATGAACTGGCACAAAAGTTACACCGCCAGATTCCTGTAAGCATATGATCATGGTGTTCAAGAAAATTTCCTCATCGCAAATCGATAAATCCATTACTTGCTACGATGACTTGCATAAGATAGAGACAAATAGATAGTCCGTCATCCACGAAATATTGAAAAACTCTCCGTGCATGGGGTCCATGTTCCATGCAATCGTGTGTTCGCGTGTTCCATGTAAGCGTAAAATGCGGGACAAAAGATTATTCTTACATTTTAAAAGTATTCTTTATATTTCATTTGCGACTAATTATATATTTATCATAATATTTAATTTGTGCATAAAGGGAAAAGGAGGTTATGAGACTTTTCATTTACCATTCTTTTCTAACAAACTAACTTATATTTCAACTATAAAATTTCAAATAAGGTTTGACCCCTTCACTATTTCTGCACACAAATTTTATGTCTTGTCATTATGTTGAACAAAATGTTGAATATTGATGCCATTTTTGTCATTTTTATTTAACACTTGGGGCAATGATGAAAATGGGTTTGGTCCAAGATGATGGAAAATGTTTTACTTAAAAGCCATTGCCCAATAACTCAAATGAAGGTAGCCCAAAAACTTAGCACAAAGGGAGTTGCCAAGTGTGTCATTTTGGACCTTTGATCTAATGCCTAATCTACGATGGTTGTTGGTTTATTAAAGGAGATGGACGGTCATTTGAAGCGTGTGGAATTCATTATGTTTCCTTTCTAAGTGAGAGAAATATTATGGGTTCTCTGTTCATGCGATTCAGTCATCTCTCGTCTCTGCCTTCTTCGATTCTTTGTGTAATCGATTAAAACTCTTGGTTTTAATTGCAAATCTTAGTGGTTTTGTTTCTGTGTGATTCTTTGATTGTGCTTCGTGAAGAGTTTAGATATGCAGGAAAGATTTTGTCCATTGAAGTGGCTGCTTTGGGCAATTCTTGTTAGGGTTTGGATTTTTTGTTGGCTTATTCGTTTGTACAGATGGGTACAATGTATTCTATGTGAATTTCTGAGCCCCCATTAAAATCTATATTACTTTGTGTATATTACTTGATTATTGGTGAATATTGGCTTGCTTCCGCTTGATTTCGAGACCCTGTACCTGACACAAAATATACTCTTTATCTTCGAGTTTAAGATATTCTGAAAAAGTAGAAGAGAATGACTATTCGACAAAATAAATTTTGCTTATTCCAAAGTCGAGTAAATATTTCAATAATGGAGTATTTTCTTCAAGTTTTCAGTGTTTTACAATTGAAGTAATCAACAAAAAAGGTTATGACAAGACATTTAAAACTTCAATTTTTAATTTCATATTTTAATCACAATATAATGTGACTAATGACCACCCTGAATTTGAGTTTAACCCAATTTGGTTCTAAATTTGAGATTGAGATTGAGATTGAGATTGAGATGTAAATCCCTGCATTTTTTCTATGCTTAAAATCTAGGATATATTTGCTTGATGCCTCTTTATGATACTACGTCTATTACTCCCTAAAATTTTCGCTTGGGCTTGCAAATTTTGAGAAATTAATGCAGTCTAGGAAACGTAAGCAAGTTTAGAATTCTAAGACCCGAAGTATCATTTCTGAGGATGGTACTAAGTGTTGAAATTTTATAAAACTTTAAACCTTATAAAATTAAAAAAACATAATTGGTTAATTGTCAAGATCCCCGATGTCAAATTATCAAGAAAATTAAAAATGCGGAACATACATTAATTTTTTGGGAATAATTTCTTATTACTGAATTTTTATTCCGGATCTTGAATCTGGATTATTCGCTATTTTGATTTTTGAGTTCTTAATCTTGATTTTATTTTTTGCTCCATAAATCTTAATTGTCTTGTTATTCAATTTAATTGCTCCAATCATTTTTCTTGATTCTTGATTGTGGGTAAACAATTTCTTGATTGTGGATTTCTTGATTTCTTCTTCAATTTTTTCTCTATATATTATTGTGTTGATGTGATGATACAAATAATAAAAAGTTGCACATGAATTGAGGATCATAATCATATTTATAGTTTTCATATGTATTTGACACATCGTCAAGTACAACTCCAATGGATCCAATCTTTGCACATATAATTTGGCCCACACTTTATTTAAATGCCCTAAGTCCAACAATTTTTTTTTTTTTATAAAATCACTTAATTTGGCTCAACTTTAAGATAACCTTATACACAATTAATCACACATGTAAGCCCACATAACAAATTAATAAACCCAACAATCTATCACTTGGACCACATATGTTACATTAAAAATGTGTATAACCTTATGATATCAAAATTATGCTATTATAACTAAAAGTATCTTCAAACAATCTCGTCTATTGATTATATCAATATAGGATCAAAACGATTTTCGTTACACATAATCAAATGACACAGATCAAGTGTAAGTGTGAGATGGAAATCACATGTAATTGATCTAAACACGACTATTTCCAATTGGTCCTACATTATTCTTCAATGAGATCAAACATGAACTTTAATTACAATGGAACTGAACTAAATACTTTATTTCTAAAATAAATCGAATATCTATAAATAAAAATATGTGTCTAAAACAGATAACATCCGAAACAAATTCTCACTAAATTGACATATCATCAAAAGATGCAACACCAAGTAAGTAATTTGTCATGAAAGACTTTGGGTGGTAGCCATTTAGTAAGTGATTCATGATTATGGGTTTTGTCTTAATATTCTTTATAGAAACCTAACCACTCTGAATTATTTCCTTGACAATTAGGAACTTAATATCTATAAATTTTGACAAGCTCTTGTTGGAATACAAGATTGCTCGTCACATAATAAAAAGTAGTCTTTCAAATCCATCCAAAATATATAGCTTAGTGACAATATTTTCCATGCATATTCCATGATGAGAATCAAAATATCCAATGATCTCTAGTTGGTCCGATTATCCTCATTGTGATCATGTAATCCTTAGTTCTCTATAGATACAGATTAACCTAATGGGTGCTTTCCATATTTTCATTCCATATTTAATTAAATATCTACCTAACATTCTAATATATCCAAATGTGTGTAAACCTAAGTATATTTTAAATTCTCAAATATTAAAAGCACATGGAGTTTTCTGTATTTTTAATTTAAATTTATCTTTAGAGCATTAATTAAGATTAAACTTGTCTCCCTTAACAATAGAGGTATCATTTGATTTTCATTTATGCATCCCATATTTTTTAAAACCTTATCGATATAACTCTTCTATGATAATCAAAAAATACACCGAGAACAATCTTTCTATATCTATATCCTTAATACAAAATAGGCATCCCAAAATTCTTCATTTCAAAATTCCATAACAGAAATCTCTTGATTTCGTGCAATAAATTTATATCATTGCAAGCAAGCAGTATGTAGTTGACATACTACCAAAAAACGTGCTTACTCCCACTGAAATAATGATATACACATTCATCAACTGAATCCATATCAAAACCAAATAATATAATTATTTGATAAAATTTGTGATACCATTACGGGAAACCAACTTAAACCCATATATTGATTTCTTTAATTTGTAAATCATGTGACGTAGCTTAAGATCAAAATGAGTCATAAAAGCCATGATTGTCCTAAAAGAGTGTTTCATAGAAATCAGAGAAAATGTCTTTTTAATGTCGATATCTTCCTTTTAAGTTAATCCATTTGCAATAAGACGATTCTCATATCTCTCTATATCATCCTTCGAATCCCTCTTGATTTTAAATATCCAATTACAACTAATAGGTTTCGCACCTTTAGGCAATATGATGAGTTCCCAAACGTATTTGTTACTTATGAACTTTATCTCTTTATGCATAACATCAATCTACACTTTAGAAATATTCCTTTTCACAATTTGATAAAAGTTGATTGATCAATTCTTCTTCCATCAATACATACTATCTATATTTTCTTGGAGAAAGACTAAAAAAGTAATCAGGAATTGCCTTTCTCCTTTTTATAGTGGATTTTCTTAATGACATTTGTTCTTGAAGTAGTTGAATTTGTTTTTCTGGAACAATCTCTTGATTGTGTATAATGAATTTTGTAATATTTTCTTGATCCAAAATTGCTTTTTGAACAAGATCTACAATAAGAATTTATCTTTGGTCCTGATCATTGTCAATTACAACAGAAAATATATGAATATTCTTCCTCCAAGATAAAATCTTTAACCTTATAACATTATTTCCCCCGCAAACTCTATATCCCAAGGAATTGGATATTTTCCGTTTAAAAAATTAACACTTAATAGTGGGATCTTTTAAAAAAATTTGTAACCATTTAACAATTGCTCTACTTGAAACTTTGTTGAGAATCTAAGTTGTAGTCTTTAATACTTCTACCTAGAGAGATTCTGATGTAATGTGGAACGATTCCACATTCCTCTAGAAATTTAGCAAAACGCCCATGACATTGTTTTTCAGATTCGTTAGATCTGTCATAATATTCACCACCACGATAAGATCTGACTTGTTAAATTCTTTTATAGAGTTGTTTTTCAACCTCATTTTTGTATGCCTGGAACATTGGGATTTCTCCTAAATGAGATATAGGTAGCCATAGTGAGAAAAATTCATTTATGAATATAATAAATTATTGTTGACCATTTCAAGAAATCGAATCGAATCTCCTACATATATCCATATGAATTAGTTTTAAGACGTCTGAAATCCTACTGGCACATAATTTCCTTATGTTTGTTTGTTTTTCCTCAATATAATTAACATAAATACTTAAGTTTGAGAAATTAAGGGAATCAAGAATTCTTTCCGACACAAGATTTTTCATTCTCTTTTGAGAATGTTATTTAATCGCTTGTACCATATCGAAGCAAAATTCTCATTGATTATTTATATTTAATACCTTGTGAATTCACATGTAAGATTTTTTTTAGAAGCGGCAATTGTATTAAGTTGGTATATGTTATCATAATCGGATAAAGAACTGGTACACACAATATTTGAATTATTAAAAAGATCAAAATGACTATTTCCAATTGAACTAGAGTAATTGAATTTGTCCAATATAGAAATAGAAACTAAATTCCTTCTAAATGACGATACCACAAATATTTATTCATATTCAAATCATGACTAGTCTTTAATAATAACTTAAAAGTCCTTATAGCCTCAAACTTAACTCATTTTCCATTATTCCACATAGATGAATCTTTCAATATCAATTGACTTTTAGCTATTCGGGCAACCTCGCATAGACATACTTGTATGAGTGGTGGCACCAGAATTTTATCCACTAAGTGTGTCTAGCTATTGAAACTAAATTAACATAAGAACAAATTAAAGTGAGAAGTGTACTTTTCTTTACACGACAAGCGTGTTATTTAGTACAATCTCACTTTATATATCCTATATTTTCACAAAAAAGTAACAACCAAATTTATCTTTTTCAGGCTTTCGCTATTTATTTTGAATCGAATCAGATGCAACTTTCTAATTCTTTATAACTTGTCCGTAGAGGGACTTGCCAAATGAGTAATATCAGTTTTATCTGGTTTTACCCTTTTTTTTTTCTTACACAAAATATGAAATGAGCTCAATAAGAGTCCATTTTCCCCTTTAACAGTTATAGCTGACATTAAATTAATCGAATTGTGCAAAAATAGAAATTAAAACTAAATGCACGAACAAGTCATCAGACAGCTCAACTTTTATTACTTCTAGTTTTGAAGCAAGATGAAACATCTCCACGATGTATTTCCTTATGCCTTTTTACCCTTATACTTTAGTGAAACTAAGTTCGCTAAAAGCGTGTTAGTTCCGACCTTTATTGTTTTTGTAAAGTTTTTATTTTCAATTTCATCAAGAAACTCCTTGGTAGTAATTACATTATCGGAACCAACGTTCCTGAATGCTGCTGGAATTTCACATTTCATGATCATAAGACTCATACGGTTTGAATAATCCCACTTATTCGAGTCCCATTTTTATTAACAAAACTTTTATCCGTAAGAGTTGTAGGTTGTTCACTCCTAAATGTAAGGTCTAGATTTATGTCGCCAATAACAATATAAAAGTTCTCTTTCCAGCCCTTAAACTTTGGTTCTAGTACGAGAATTAAATTGATATTAACAGATATTGCAGGAGTTGATGGATTACGTTCACATAGGAATCTGTATTGGACAATCAATAATTTCAAATAATGGTGAATTCCATCACAAGTGACCAAGCACAACATTGATATTTAATCTTTGAACAGAAATATCAACTTGTAAGTGGCGATGTTGGTGTAGTAATCAAATATTGACAATAAATCCGATCAAATATCGAGTCTGTCTTTGGATTGACTCAATGTTCACATAATGGAAAATTTTACAATTGTCACATATTTATCACCATATGTGTGTAAATAATTAGGCCAAATGCCGATTAATATCCGCATAAGTTACATACACACAACCTTGCTAATATTCCAAAGAAACTAATTTAAGCAAGATATATTACTTTTGTAACATGTTGTTTCAATTAATCTATTTTTGAAAATTAGTAATTCGAAATAAATTTTAGTTCCAAGATTTGAAAGTTGTTACCCCCTTTATATTTTAATTTTTTCTTTGTTGTCAAAAAAATAATAAATAAATAAAAATAAACTTCAGGTTATCGACACAGTGGGCAGCTGAACATCAACCCCCGCCGCAATTCCTTATTCTCAAGTATTAAATTCACATATTTAACTCTTATGCTAATGATGACAGTCATCATTTTGGCATTGCAATTCCAGCAATTACCCTTGTACCTCACAGCATCATCAATGGAATTTGAAAATAATCGTATTTGATTTATCCAAAGCTCACATACAAGTTAAAGTTATAACCTTATTCAAATTCAACAATTAATTTATATAATTGTTAAATTTGAAAATAACCGAAAATCTAAAACTCAGAATTTAAGGCTAAAATCCGCATTCCAAAAATTGAGAATCTCAAGTGTGAATTTCAACCCTAAAAGAAAATTCCTTTAATTTTAATGGTTTAACATGAAGTTGACTTTGATATCACTTGTTTTAATTTTATAAAAATTTAAACCTTATAAAACTAGAAAACCTAATTGCTTAATTGTCAAAATCCTCCACATCAAATCATCAAGAAAATTAGTAATGCGGAACATACCTTAATTCTTTGAGAATAATTTCTTATTACTAGATTATGATTCCGGATCTTAAATCTAAATTATTGGCTATTTTGATTCTTAAGTTCTTGATCTTGATTTTACTTCTTACTCCATAATCTTGATTTTTTTTTTTTAATTTAATTGCTCGAATCATTTTTCTTGATTGGCGAGTTTGGGACGAATTTGCATTTTTTAGGAACTAAAGTGAAAATTTTAAAAATTACATTTTTGTAGTATGAGAAATGAATAATTTGGATCATTATTGTTAGGGCCTGCTTGAGAGTTTCAGGGTGCCCGTAATGGCCCTTTTTAAAGTACCGATTTCGAGAGTTTATGAAAGAAATGATTTTGAACGACTTTTAACACTATACAATCCATGCTTGGAAGTTTATTATCTACCGATTCTAATTTCATTAAAAGAATAAAATACATATACTCACATATATAAAACAATCCAACCCCATTTATTATAATGGAAATTTCTAAATAATTGAACACTCTCAAAGTCGAGTCGATTAATAAAACTACATAAAACTTTAGTCATATACCAACAACTCGAAGCCACATTAAACGAGAATAATAAAATCCTAATTATCCAATAGTCCCAAGCACATTACAGTAAATGATCGATTTTCAAACATTCTTATGAATAAATAAAAGCATGTTGAACTATTTTTTCAGAAAATCATCCAAAATGGAAAAGTAATAGAAAATACTAGATTTTGAGATTTCTTGAAAATTTTATCAACGCATATATCAGTGCTTGAGGTTCAGCATTCAATTATTTTGCCACATATTGGAGCATCTTCATCAACATGCTTTCGCGACGGTGCATCAAAAATCAGTAGATTACCCTCGACTTTGTAGGATTCTCGTCATCATCTTCAATCCCAATTTCAACTAAATGCTCCAACAATTCATTGTCCTTCAAAGAAGATTAGTTCGCACAATGCAATAATACTTTAGCTACACAATATGTTGCCTTGTCTATTGTATTGAGAACCTCTTTGAACGAGTTGTTGTGTTCTCACTAATCTTACGTCTATCATGGGTGGATACAGTGCTGGGCTACACTGGGCT
>CAIGRL010286292.1:0-26489 GCA_903798325.1 Fraxinus xanthoxyloides
GGGGGGGGGGGGGGGGGGGGGTGTGAATTGATTATGAATATGAGCAATTTCATCATCAAATCTTTTAAATTTTATATCCTAAGATGATATATCAGGAATTATCAGGAACTTGGAGGAGAGAAATAAGAAATTATCAGGAACATATTTGAGCGAATTCCTCCCCATGTGGAAATGACAGAAAGATGCGGAGGGAATGGGGAAACACTTCTGGTAACATGCTTGAGCATTCTGGTGTTCTATGTTTCAAGTTGGTATTGAAAAATTTTATTACGATTCAATCTAATGAATGGACTCTTTTAAAACCTAGGTTGTACTACTACCTATTTTCAAACAATGAGTATTTCATGAGTTTTCTGTTTAAAATATGTGGGCCGCCAACTGTTTACAAACAAATTTATTAGTGTATGACACCTGATTATGAATTTTTTAGTTTTTTTTCCATATTCGTAAGGGTTAGTATTATGCGAAGGAGGGCTATTATACTTTCTTCTTCACAATGCATATTGTTTTTGTTTCTGTCATTCTCACGGTTTCATATTAGCTGTACTTTCACCTTTAACTCACACGTCTGGATCCTGCTTGGGAGGATTTCCCCACCACCTCAAAAAAAGAATAAAAAAATTGCACATATCAAGATCTCATTTTACTACGGAGTGATCTGAATTCCCCAAATATATTCGTTTGAAGTATTTTTTGGTAGGAGTTATTGAAAATCAACATTAATAGCTATTAGAAGTATGTTATTTCTTACATACGGTAATAATTTAAAGATTTTTAGATTAGACAGTGTAAATTGAAGAACTCATAGGGACTCTTGGGATGCATGTAAGATTGCCTTGAGTCCACTTATCTTTTTATGACAAAAAAAAAATGAAGATCTCCCTTATTTAAACTAGAATGTGCAGGGAGGAGCAAATTGGATAAGTTCCATTGGCATTATTTATTCAACATTATTGTCTTGCATGGAGCTCTTACAGCCTTGTTGTTCTTAGCTAGAATCCAAGAATTATTTTATTCCTGTAGACCGTTGTCCCATTCTAGACTTTCTAGTATTGGCTTTTCTTAAGACCAATCTTTACTAAGAAATTATAAGCTAGTGGTATTCTTTTTCTATGGTTAGAGCATCTCCAAGAGACTCTATATATAAAGAGCATCTTATGTATAATAATTAACATACATAATTTAGAGGATAAAATTTATCACACACTCCAACATTGCCCTCTATTTCGGTTTCTTCAATAGACATTTATTGATTTTCTATCATTTTTTATTTATCATATTTTTTTAGATGTCGATAGCCAATCAATTCAAATATGGTTTGAATAATTTAAGAAGTAGAGCATCGAAATATGTGACTTGTTAAAAAATGCAATCATTAAAATGTAATAATAGAGAGTGAGTTTGGCTCTCCAAATTTAGAAAGCCAAATCCACTCTATTTTAAAAAGATAAAATACTATTTTGGAGCTTATTTTTAAGCATTGACTCTTTAAAATAGAGAGCATTATGTATTTGATAGTCTTTTGGAGATGCTCTTATAAATACAAATGCTTGTATGATTAATTAAATGAGTTCTCTGACTTGACAATGAACTTTTGAATCGGAAGCTCATTTGTCCACTTTCCGACCTCCCTAGCCCCTAGGACACATCTGCTGAGTTTCCCTCCAGTAAAGGTATTAATTTATATTATACGTGCTATATGCTATAACGTATATCTATATTAGAGATGGTATCCTAATTTGTAGTTTCATGACTTGATTAATTTAGCTAAGTCCATATTTTGCGTCACTGCCTGGAAGATTTGGTGGCATTCTATGGGTAAAACTCTTCAGTATGCCTATGCCTAAGAGTGCATAGGGTTGCTTGTTGCAAGCCTTTCTGTATTCAATATTTGGAGATATTGGCCTTGCTCACCAAGGTTACCTGCTTGAAACACGTGTTGCTGTTTCTTGTATGTCTGTTTAAATCCAACATGGAGTTGGTATACTGTTGCTCAGATGGAATTTGAACTTGATATCTCTCTAGATTGGTATAACACGTTTTCTATAATTTGGGTACTCATTCAACATTCTGCTGGAGAATCCTGGGTTTTTACCTACTCGGTTGCTGCTTTGTTAGTTGGTAAGGGAAAATGGCTTTGGTTTGCTTATTGCCTTTTCATACTTGAAATGTCATTCGGAAATTGTTTACCGTTAAGTTCTCTTCATGGCTGTAATGTGAATGTGGCGATAATTCATAATCAGCATGAGAACTTGTAAGTATTGCTCAAGATTGTTTGTTTTATGAACTTATTGATGATTGCTTTTTACATCCAATGATGCTTCTCTAAAGCCAAATTTCTTTTTGCAGGCTTAAAAGCTCGCTGTGGCTTCAGTTCAAACCTCACCAGATTGCTGCTGGTGCTGCGTACCTTGCTGCAAATTTTTTGAATATGAATCTTGCTTCATGCAACGATGTCTGGCATGAGTTCCAAACGCCACCATCTGTACTTAAGGGTATGCAATATTACTTACCTGCCGAATATCATATTAATTTTATCTTGTATTTGATGTACTCAACGAATGTCTGGAGCCTTTAGAATGAGGCATAGTGTGGTTTTTCAAATTTCTGAGTATAATTTCATTATTTAAATCTGTTTGTTTACTTATTATATGCCAGATTATTTCCTAGGTTAAACTCTTGCAAAATTTTAGCGCGGGATATCTACACTTAGTTTGTATTTAAGCTGCGAGAATTTATTATATTTTTTTTAGAAAAATCAATGCAGTGTGAATGGTTCATTTGCTGGTGGAATTTCCTTCTTCCTCCATCCCTCTTTTTCCTGTACTTCATCTTATATATCAGGCATGGCTACTGTTGTAACATCATTTGATTGTTTGATGCAGATGTTGCACGTCAACTGATGGAACTTTTGTGAATCATCAAATTGGATTAGCGCTGCACTGGTCAAGTTGACAGCATCTATAGGCTCTTTTGAGTGTACATTAGATCATTTTATTTTTACTAATTTTTATACCTTTGCAGATCAACAGAGTGCATTTAGGTTTTAAGAGTAAAATGATAACAAGTAGGTGTCCTTGAACAGGTGAAATACTACCATTGTGTGTAGTGAAATGGTTAGTGATAGCATACAAATTTGTTTTTAATTGTTAACCTCAGGAATTTTCTCGACTGCATCTGCCTATGATAGTTGCAGTGATAAATCATTGTCCATCACAATTATGTTTATGTTTCCAAGGATGCATAAAACTGTTCTCACTTGGATCTGACTTCGCAGGTTTGGATAACGGAACTTGACCACATAGTTTAAGCCCCTGTTTGGAAAATGAGTTTTGGAATAGTGAAATTTTGGAGAATGTGTGTTTAAAAAGTAAGAAATTTTTTTGAGTTTATGTGAAGTATTTTATTCTACGAATGTATAGTTGAAAATGAGTTTGAAAAAAACCAAGTGTTGAAATAATGGTCGACGAACGAAGACAAATTCTTTAGTTAGGCTATATTGCATAGCATATGTTTTCACGGGAAAAAGTTTTTCCCATTTTCCACAAAATGCATTATTTGATAGCAAAATTTTTCAGGTAAAATTTTTTCCTCTTTCCTCCACCAACATGCCTGATTCCTGGAAATGTGGGAAAATGTTTTCCTTTTGTTTTTGTGAGAAATGATTTTTTAGGTTTTTTTTGGGCAATGGAAACAAATTCTAAACACAATGGTAAAAAAAAATTATCACTTTTATTGACAAATTTTATGTAAAATAAAGTCAAATGAATAGTATTCGGTATGATATTTTTTTTTTAAAAAAAAAAAAATTGGGCAAGTGGAACAAATTCTAGACTCAATGGTAAAAAAAATTATCACTGCAATGACAATTTTCATGAAAAATCAAGTCAAACGGATATCAAACTTTCAACATTTTTTTCAAGTGGATAATTATATCAATTAAACACAATTAATTACAATTCTCAATAAAACAATTTTTAAACAATTCTATTCCCTGGAATTTATTTTCTTTCCACCAATTTTTCAACTTTGCCATCAAACGAACCTTAAATGTCATGGTGCCTAGCAAATGAGAATCTTTGAGTTCCTTTGTTCTTAAGAATGTATTTTTGAATAATAGATTGATGAAAAATGTGTGGTTGAAAAAAAAATGAGGACCAAACGGGTGATAAATTTCCTATTTGGTCCATTCAATTCGGATCTGCTGTGATTCCCATGGCAAAGAAAATTGAAAATTGCACCATTGTAAATTTATGTTTTGTTTCTTGACTTGAGATGGTAATTAGAAATTTGAATTAAATAATCAATGATGAGTCGGGGGATGTTGAAGGTTAACTTGTAACTTCTAAAAATTCGAGGATCCATTAGTCACTTATTAGACTTGTATTCAATCTTAAAATGTCAAAACTTTTAAGACAAATAAATCAAGTCCATATTTTAAATAACTAGTCGATATGTGATTTTCCTTTAAAATGTCCATGATTTGTTTGAGCAAATCAATCTAAAAATTCCAAGTGTTCATTTTTTTTTGGAGTTTTGATTGGATTAAATTGTTCATTTGAGATTGATGGGTTTCGATAAATATTCAATGTAAGATATTTTTTTTCCTTTGAAAATAAAACAATAGAACGTGTATATCAACCTTTTTTTGAGATGAGTTGGAAATTTTCATTTTTAAGGATGATAATATTAAGGGAAAATTGCAGTAGCGGTTCCTAACATTTTCAATTTTTGTAAACTTTATTGTAACTTTCAATTTATGTCAACGAACATCACTAACCTTTTAGAAATATACAGCTGGGTTCCAAACGGATGGAACCATTCATTTGATCATTAGTTGACCAAATAATTGATTTTGATCAAATTTGATAAGGGCAAAATGATAACTACACAATTTTTACATAAAATAATAAAAAAAAGGAAAAAGAAAAAAAATCTATCCACCTACCTTACCGCACCCCACTATCATGAAAAAACCAGAACCCAGTAAAGGAGCCACGATGGTCGGTGAACTCTCTATTAGAGCCCCTTCCGTTTGTCCTCTTTAATTGTGTGGTTTATGATTATTTTATATCAAGAAATGGCAATTTAAGGAGTGAATCGTATAAAATTCAATAGCTTAATAAATCTGTTGAAGCTTTGTAATAGTTTTATTTTCATTTTTCAATTTTATGAAATTCGATTGTGGTTGTGTAGAGATTTGACAATAATTAGCACAATTGTTGGACATTCGATTCTTAGATCTTTGGTCTCAATTTTGAGATTTCGAAATCTGACGCAGGGACGATGGGGAATTAGATCGGATATTGTTCTGATTGACGAAATTAGTCTAGATATCGTTCTAGAAGACGAAAGAACAAAATAACTTTTGGAAATCAAATAATATTATTCATTGAATATGACGGAAATCACTAAAAGGCCTTTATATTGGCGTTACAAGAAACCCTAAAAACAAAAAATATCAAAACGCGCCAAAAATAGCGAAAAATCAAAATGAATTATACTAAAAATAACAATTTAAAGGCTTAAATGAAGGATTTTGGCTAAAATTTCGAGATCTCGGGTTTTGCCTCCAAGTTCAATTTTTCGGGGCCATTTCCAATCAGACTACCAAATTTCAGCCCNACAAAATAACTTTTGGAAATCAAATAATATTATTCATTGAATATGACGGAAATCACTAAAAGGCCTTTATATTGGCGTTACAAGAAACCCTAAAAACAAAAAATATCAAAACGCGCCAAAAATAGCGAAAAATCAAAATGAATTATACTAAAAATAACAATTTAAAGGCTTAAATGAAGGATTTTGGCTAAAATTTCGAGATCTCGGGTTTTGCCTCCAAGTTCAATTTTTCGGGGCCATTTCCAATCAGACTACCAAATTTCAGCCCATTTCGACACCGTCATGATAAATGACTAGAATGCCCCTGATGCGTGGGTTGGACTCGTCCCACAACAAAATCGCAGAGGATTTGACAACCATTTCATTTTTGGCTATGGGTTTTCGTTGCAGATGCTGTTGGCAGTTTGAGATGGTAGTGATGGTATCAATTTAGGTGCGACATTGTGAGGGTGCGGCGATGGCTGTCGTTCGACTATGGGTAAGTTTTCTCGGTTTGATTTTTGAGTATGAGGTGAATTTTCTTGGTTTATTTTCAAATCCACAGTAGCAAAGATGGACTATGGAGTGGGTTGGAAGGTGGCGGTGGAGGGTGTCGAAACTTGTAGTGGGTGGTGGTGAGGGGAGTTGTTGTGACGATGGTGGCAATGTGGATCAGAGGCGGTGGTGGTGGCTGTTTTTTGGTAGGGCTCGCCAGAGAAAAAGAAGAGGTGTGGTTTTGATTGGGAGGTTTGGGGGTGGGGGTGCAGGTAGGGTGGAAGATAAGGTTTTATGGTTTTTTTAATTTTTTTTCTCATTTTGTTTCCCTTTTTATGATATGGAATTAGCTAATTTACCGTTTTGCCCTTACCTATTTTGATCAAAATCAATTTATTTAGTCAATTAACTATCAAATGGATGTTTCTGCTCGTTTGGACTCCAGCTGCAAATTTTTGAAAGGTTAAGAACGTTCGTTGGCACAAATTAAATGCTAAGATAAAGTTTACAAAAATTGAAAATGTTAGGAATCGTTGTTACAATTTTCCCTAAAATTAAAGTCATATCAGGCTACTGGCTTAAGGGGCTAAGTTCGATTGTCCCAAAAGGGAGCATGCTCAAATTGGTCCTGAGACATGCTCAAGTTGGTAGGCCCATATGCGAACGCAGAGCAAAAAATGCTACCATAAAATTGCTCACATATATATGTAACCATCTTAGAATAATTCAACCTTTTCTGCTTTCCTTCCTTTGGAAGTTGTTTTATGTCTGCCCTGAATTGATTTTCTTATGATCAGTATTAGCATAAAAGGCCACAGAATCTCCAGCGCTAGAACTGCTGATGTTCCTTTGGCGTTCCTCTTGGGAAGCAAGAGAACCCTTACTTGAGCAAATGTATCATTCAGCCCCATTGAAAAACGACATCACGTACTCCATCTGATAGTGTTCCGAAATTTTCTTATTACCACCACAATCACACTTCCCACTTACCGAGTTCTTCCCAGATTGTCTTTAACTTGGTGAAATAAACGCCAAACAGATGATTGACCCTGGGTGAGATTCATCAGTTCACGCCTTACTTGAAATATGCAAGGTCCATTCTTCTGCTGGAACCTCTCTTTCAAGTCGATCCTTATGTCATGTGCCGATTCAGAGTAGATGAGACTTGCAGATATCTCTTTAGACACTGAATTGGGAATCCATGAAATGACTATATTATTGTTTCGAGACCAATTGTTGAGCTGATCATCATCAGCTTCAGGCTTGGATAATGATCCACCCAGAAAACTGAATTTGTTCTTCACGGATAGAGCCATTACCATGGCTCTACTCCATGAAGCATAGTTGTCACCAGTGAGAGGTTGTGATACAAGCACAAGTCCCGGACTCTCCGAGTGATGAATGCAGTAAGGACTAGACCCATCATTGATGGCTGAATTGCTCATTGATGATGAGTTATTTGTTGCTGTTGATGCCATCATATACTGAGATTTCAATTGAATTTAGAAGAGCAAGCAATAGAAGCACAATTGCTCTGATACCATATTAAAGAATATATTTATTTTTTTTATATTAAATTTACTTAAAATAAAAATTTAAGCTTTATGCTTGTGCTAAGCAACCTACACCGGCACTTAACACCAAACTTTAGACGCTTACTACCAAAATCTCATCAATCTAGCATGCAGATAGATAGACACACTGAGCGTGTATAAGTAATGAAGCCTATCATATGTAACATTAATGGCATTGATATCCTTAATCAATTGTCTCAAACCTTGTTTGGCACATAATTTTTCGAGAGAAAGACGATATTCCCCCCCCTTTTTGTTTTTTTTGAAATGTGTGATTAAAATTTGATAAAAAGTTGTGGGATCCCTACAATGTGTGGTCAAAAATAATTTAAAATAAAATATTTGACAAATAAGCCTTTAATAATAATAATAGTCCTCAGACTCAATAAAGATGAAATCATGCCGTTGTTTGGTTGAGATAAAAATTAAAATTTTTAGTAGATTTTGATAAAATTTCATGAAAGTGGTTGAAGTTTTGTGAAATCAATAAAATATGTGGGTAAATTTAATTGTTAACCGTAAGTTAGATTTTAATATATTTTTTTTAAGTTGAACCAAATGGGGACTATAGTGATATATTGAGAACGAACTTGTTTTTTTATTGAAAGATAGAGACATATATACGACTCGAAAATAGATTGGGTATCGATGGAGAGTGAAATAACTTTCTTCATTTTAAAGACCGTAGACTAATTTTCTAGTGGAGCAATAAGTTGAGGACTAATAATATAATTTTTCCTACAGAACGCATACAATATCCGTGTAAGTGTTCATGCCGGCATGGAACTTCGAACCCATCTATTTCTTTGTCGTGTGTGTCAGTTACTCAGTTTGCGGATAAATGTAGTTGTCTGCTCGCGTTTCTTGATTTATTCGGACAATTTTAAGCCTGGGAAGTTCTGAAAGTAGGATAAAACATTGTTATTACTCCACCATTAATTGAACTAAAAACATGGATTGTAGAGCCGAAAGACGCCTTCAAATAGTACAGAATCATCTGATTTCCACAGCCGGGGATCGACCACCGCTTCTCCGCCGCCACCCCACCGAGGGCGAGTTCTTTTCCGGTACCTTTTTCTCTCGTGTGTGTTTTTTTGGAGGTTATGCATAAAGGTCACATTTTTTTTGTTTTGCTTTGCTGTTTATCTGGTGATTCACATGAATGTTGTTGTGACTTTAAATAAGGTTGTGTTTGACATCCATTTTGAAGAAGAATTTTATTTGGAAAAATTATCTATGGAAGAACGTGGTAAAAAAGTAAGGAGAATTTTTTACTTTACCTGTATTATTGATAGAAATGAAGATAGAGAAAAAAAAATGAGAAAGAGAATTCCAAAAAAATGGATGTCAAACAAGTAAATAACCTAAATAAAAGTAAAATGAGGAATAAAAGGGGAAGTCCAAATTTCATTTTGACTCTTATCTCGTTAAGCAACCCGCCCCATTTTTACCAAAAGATGAAATGAAATTTGTTGGAATTAATGGTTAATTTTTATAGTTGTGAATTGGAAAAATCTCCAATTGGTATAGCCATGACTTTTAAAATGCAAAGTGTGCATATCGAAAAGGCACGATGTTTCGGATTGATTGCAACTATTAAAAAGATATATAATGAAAAGTCATGACCTTTTGATAGGGTACTATTAAATATGAAATATGTGATTTCACGATCAACATTAATTTATGTCAAAAGATGCAATAATTCCGAAAAGCCACTTGAAAATCTAAAAATGGAGACTCCTATTTTCCGTATTTACTACACCAAATCAATTCAAGTTAAAATTCACTTCTAATTATCTCATCTCTTTGAAAACTCTATTGTTTTTATTTTGTTGAAATGAAATCTGTTCGAATTATTTTCAAGAATAAAAATTCCATTCGAGCATTTTAGTTCATATCTATTCCGTTCGAGAGGAATATTGTTGATACTTTGGTTCAATCGATAAAGTTGGTATAGTGCAATACCGACTTCGGAAAAAGATTGTATCATGGGAGACAAACATCCTATAATCCTGTGGTACCTCTGCAGGTGAACTATTTCTTAAGGAGATCTGCTACACCATATTCCACTTCATCTTTGTTTCTACGTTTTCTTTCTTTTGATTGTACAAGTTATTAATTTTGACAATAATATATTTTTTTGGGTGGGAGTTGAGTAAGGATGGATTGGATGTGCAGTATGTACCAAGCGAAGATAAATTGATTGGACGTCTGGATGTGTAATAAATTTTAAGTAGATGGGAGAAAATTGTTTACAATGTTCTCTTTTATGATATCACGATGAGGATTATTCAAGCCTCCAAGTAGAGTGAAATGGTGCGTCTTACATGAGAATTCTCAAGCTATTGCATCAAATTCCATCCAGCAAAGGGGTAATGGTTATTGTTCTTTAACACATTATGGCTCGTGAAAATTTCCTCACGTTGTGCTTGGAGTAGTGAATTTTTGCTGTTGGGTTGTAAACAATCTTGGTTTTTTGTAATACTGCTTCATCAAGATTTTTAGAACATTATTGGACATTGACGCTGAACAGATTGTCGAGAAATGATTTACGTAGCTGGCTTCAAATTTATAAAAAAATGATTTTTCTGTTGTATAAGACGTTTATGGAGTGAGGTTTCAGGAATTCAAGCAAATAGTTCCACATACTGTTAATCACAGCTTGAATAGCTATTTCACAAGGTTGAGACTATGCAAGCAGTGACTGGTCAAAAAGACTAGTGGGGAGAGGAGGGAACTGTGAATGATTATAGTTGGTCCACAAATATTCAATGGCCAAGTTGCTCGATATGATTTTTGTGTTTTTGCTTGTCCATAATTAGTTGAGTATTAGGTTTGAGGATTCATATAAAATACGCAACTGTGGAAGTGAAAGAAATTGTACACAAAGAAGCATGAATCATTGTGGGGAAGATTTCCTAATAATGTTGCTTTGACATTATTGCACATATCTTTAGCCATTGGTTTGTGTTAAAAACAAGAAGCTAAAGGGATGGGTCATAGGAGTGGAGGTCGGAAATGTCCGGCCAGCCGAGGCCACAACTTGCAGCCTGCTTAGCTGCGTCCGGCTGTGGCAAACAGGCTTTTCAGCCTCTACTTTGCTGGCGTGCTAGTATTGGGTTAGTGCATAAACGCTGATAAACATATTTCTTCATTCCATTGTATCCTAGAGCAAGTTTGGATCCTTGTGCACTCATTCGGGAGGGACAAATATTTTCACAAGGAGAGCGTCAAACACCGATCTGGAATCTACTGAAACTTATTTTTAGGGTTCAGTTCGAATCTTCGAGTATTGCAAGGCATTCCCACCAACAATCATGTCATTTTTTTATGCTTCTTTGATCCTCGTATTAGATACACCATAGCTGCAACTAACTCAAGATCATTGAACATTTGTTACGCTATTTATGTAAAATTTTATTGAACTATAGAGGCTAAAATATTAAGTTTAACATCATTTGAAGTCTAATATCCATTTGATGGTCCTGGTCGTTTGGGTTTAACTTTGAAGGTGATCCTTGATTGAGTGGAAGAAGAGTAGCAGACATTAGATAAGTTTGGGATACCGACCCTGTTTAGTTCAGTTGAGTGTTGTATTTCATAACTTTGGCTGTCGTGATAAAAAAGTGCATACTGTGTCGTGACTATAAAATTTCTACTGCTTGAGGATTGAGCTATCTAATCTTTAATCTCGACGGCGAGAGGAAGGGAGAAACAATTTACGTAATTTTGATGTGGGTGTCAGAAGGGTTATTCATATGTAATTTCTCGCCCATTTAAGCATTGATTACTTCTCCATGGCCATCTCTGTCTACATAATGTAATTGCAAATTTATACTACCGTTTGTCTTAAATTGAATATTCATTGCATTGCAAATTTTCTCATGTGAAAATTGTATATTCCAATTGCTTCGTTATCCTTGTTTAAATATTATTAACCGTTCATAAGAGAAGTCTCTGTTTTTCTTCCCTGCATTAATATTTAATGCCGGTATTGGCAGAGGAAGGGTATAGTGTAGTGCTTCCGGAGAAATTGCAGACTGGGAAATGGAATGTTTACAGGTTGAAACTGTCTACTTATAAATTTTTCCATCTGCTTTTTCTTGACCTCGTAACCAAGATACAGTTCTTTTACAGATCTCGACGTGAACCTTTTAAGCTTGTGGACAGATTTGTTGATCATCCTAAGATTGCTACCTTGCATGATAATTTTGTGTAAGTAACCTTGAATACATATGGTTAAATTCACCTTAGTTGTCCTTTAAAGTTGATACTCTTTCTTTCGATAACATTCATCAAACCATCCTTTTCTACTTCCTGAGCATAGGCATGCAGTTGAAACATTCCGCGACTATAAATACTTAGGCACTCGAGTTCGGGAAGATGGGACCGTAGGGGAGTAAGTTTCCATTTCAACTAAATACCTTCTCTTTCTTTCTTTCTTTCTTTCTTTTTCAATCTTCTTTATCCATATGGTGTCATGTTATAGATATCAGTGGATGACCTATGGGGAAGCAGGTGCTGCACGATCAGCTCTTGGTTCAGGTCTGGTTAAACACGGGATAGCAAAGGCAAGCTACTCAGGCAAAAATATTTTATTTGTTGCATATTCTTTTTACGGATTAAATATAGTTCTTGTATTGAAAGGCCTTTTTTAAAATTAAAAGCCTCTGGATTTTTCGTTCGTATATAAACTGAATTAATATTAGTTGCCGGCATTCCCTTTATCTGATGTTTCCGTTTACAGGGATCCTGTGTTGGACTATATTTTATCAACAGACCCGAATGGCTGATTGTTGATCATGCCTGCTCTGCATATTCACTCATTTCAGTTCCTTTATATGATACTCTTGGTCTGTTATCAGAGAATTTTGAAGTCATTTTTCTCCATATGGTACGAAACCATAATGTAGAATTATTTTTTGGTTTACTATGCAGGTCCGGATGCCGTCAAATATATTGTGAATCATGCGGCTGCACAAGCTATATTTTGTGTGCCTCAAACATTAAACATTGTGAGTTTTAGTATTCTAATTATTTTTTGTTTCTCTTGGTCATCTAGGAAGGTATAATGCAAAAGATACAACTTTCCATAAGCTCAGAAGTTATTGTACAATCTTTATGTGATTTTAAATCCATCTTTTAATGTTGTCAAGAATTTTAGAGTCTGTTATGGATGCGATTTAATAGTGAACAAAATTTTCATTGGTAATCATTTCTAGATAAGTAGAAAACAGCACAATGGCATAATTTGACAATCTCTAGCTTTATGTTCTTTCTCTCTCCTTTTTTTTCTTTTTGGTTTTAAATGAGGGTTCTATTTTCTTATCTTTTCACTTGAGTTGCAGCTGCTGAGCTTCTTATCTGAGATTCCTACCGTACATCTCATTGTTGTGAGCACACTTATCCCTTCCCGTCGTTTTGGTCATGATGCACATTATGATGCTAACTCTCCATTTTCTTGATAAAAGAGTGAAATTCTCCTTGAGCGCTTCATTTGCTTCACTGTTTTTTAGGTGGTTGGAGGGATTGATAGCCAAATTCCATCACTTCCATCGGCAATAGGAGTTGAGGTTATGTCATACTCAAAATTACTTAGTCAAGTGAGTTATCTCTAATTCTCTATCCGTTTTACTTTTCAAGTTATTTGTTGATGAATTTACACCACACAGTTTCCTAAGCAGTTCTCGTCTGCTCATGAAGCAATATTTATTTTGTCGTTTTTTGTATTGAGTTATCATAAAAACTTCTTGTAGGGCCTCAGCAGCCTTGAGTCCTTCTGCCCACCAAGACCCGATGACGTTGCTACAGTATGCTACACAAGTGGTACAACTGGAACACCAAAGGTATTTTCTAGAGGCCATCAGATTATTAATTTTCCAATTTAAGTAGATTAAGTGTGTAATTATTTCGGTAATTATGGAAAGGGAGCTGTGCTGACCCACAGAAATTTGATTGCCAATGTTGCTGGTGCAAGTATGAGCATCAAATTATATCCCTCTGATCTGTGAGTATAAAGTTTGAACACCCTATTTGTTTTGTTATTAGTTCAATCAGATACATTCTACTTTTCACTCAACATTCCAGGTTAGGGTAAAATTTCACTTCCTTCTTGCCAGTTATATATCATATCTTCCTCTGGCACACATCTATGAACGGGCTAACCAAATATCAGTGGTATACTTTGGAGGAGCATCTGGATTTTATCAAGGAGTATGAAACTCAACTTCGCACACTTTCTTGTTTTCTTTTGTTAAAATATAACCTGGGGCGATTTTTTCTATCCCAAAATAAACATAATATCAGTAAAACATTGTATTACGTAATTCCTTCGCTATTAATTGTTCTGTGTTCAGTACGTCTCGAATTCTTGTTTCCTAAATTTTTTTTGCTGAAAAGTATGATTCTTCGTTTCCAAATCAATAAATATTTTTTTATTTCTTTTTTGGTGGGGTGGATGGTGTACTCATTTCTGTATGCATGAAGGAAACTTTTAGCCTTTCTTGTTTATTCAATAATCAAAATTCCATTGTTGTACCGGAAAATAATTTTATTTATTTATTTATTTTTGCAATAGTTAGATGTGTATTTGCAGGAAAAGAGGCTTGATTAGTAGAATCAGGAATTTTATTACTATCATGGATGATTACTAGAAGATATTGTTGTCATTGAACTTTAATAACTGATAATTGTTTTCCATTTGTAGGACAATTTGAAATTATTGGAGGACGTGGCAGTTCTAAAACCAACTATATTTTGCAGCGTTCCCCGGTTTTACAATCGGATATATGATGGGTAAACATGTTCACTGTGTTTAAATATCGCAATTTCTACTCACGCGAAGATCCAACCGAATGCTTTGTTACAGAGTCATGAATGCTGTGAAGTCGTCCGGTGGTCTCAAGGAAAGACTATTTAATGCCGCCTACAAAGCTAAGAAGCAAGCAATAGTTAATGGTAATATCGTTTGGTTGCTATATTTACATGCATCTAGCATGCTAGGGTCCTTTGTGGCATGGATTTGCTGTTGTCAGCTGTCTCTTACAAAGAACTTGTTGTACGACTTATTTTCAGTGAATAAATGTGTTCCCCCTTTAATGGTTTAAACTTTTTAACGAGGTGACACATTTATACTATCCCACTCCCACCCTTTGGCCATTTATAATAATAGATTCACGTGATTGTTTCAGGCAAGAAACCATCACCCATGTGGGACAGGTTGGTATTCAATAAAATAAAGGGAATGCTAGGAGGTCATGTTCGTACCATGGTTTCAGGCGCCTCACCCTTGTCTCCAGAAGTCATGGACTTTCTGCGAGTGTAAGTTCAATCTCTTGTATGTACTAGCAGGAAAAATTGCATCATTGGTCCCCCACCTATTGCTCAGAGTAGCAAATTGGTTTTCCATCGTTCATATAGTTGCACAATCAGTCTCTAATGGTGAAAACCGCCAAAACTTTGTTAAATTGCCATGTGAACCTCATGAAAAATGCCTCACTTCTCAAAATGCACAACTCAAGTTGGAAAACAAACCTAGCTTCATAAAGTTGGACACGTGGTGGAAAATGACAATTTAAAGGAGTTTCAGACGGCTTCCATGCTGACTCCTTGTGCAACTATGATGAAAGGTCCTACTTGCTACTCGGGCTAATTATGGACCAATGGTACAATTTTCCCTACACTAGCATGGAATTCTACTGGTTAGCTGGCAAATTGACAAGTGTGGGCTTTTAGGTGCTTCGGTTGTATAGTTGTAGAAGGATACGGAATGACAGAGGCTTCTTGTGTTATAAGCATTATGGACGATACCGATATGTTATCTGGTCATGTCGGGGCTCCTTGCCCTTCTTGTGGTGCGTGATTGTGCATATAAAAAATGATTTTTTCTTTCAATAATGTAGCACTTGTGCTGAAGAAACTATATATTTCATTTTTCTATGTCAGAAATAAAGCTTGTAGACGTTCCAGAAATGAACTATACGGCTGAGGACCAGCCCCATCCTCGGGGTGAGATATGTGTACGGGGCCCCATTGTGTTCCAAGGCTACTACAAAGATGAAGTCCAGACGTACATGCTTTTCTTTTTGTTATGTTGATCTCAAAATTTGCACTCACCTAAAGTAGATGTTTAGTATGTAGAATTGGACTAGATTGGACAATATTTTGTAGAAGATTTTATTTATTTTTTTCTCCTTAATACTGTGTAATGTCCCAATCCTTCCAACTAAACACTAAAATGTTTAAGTCAAAGGCTTATGATGATGCAATAAACTTTTCCAGGAAGGAAGTAATTGATGAGCAGGGATGGCTTCATACTGGAGATATAGGTTTGTGGTTCCCCGGAGGAAGATTAAAGATAATTGATAGGTAAGAACTCGACATTTGGCGATTACTTTTGAGGAAATTGTCAAAGAATAAGAACATAACTGATGACGATTAACCTCAAAGAAATTGAAGGAGGGATATTCTTATGCCTATGGCCAATATTAAGATAGAATATTGTTGATTAATAGTTCAATGTATGCTAACCAACATTAGGTCAATATTTTTCTGTTCTTGTGATTGTTGTATTTAACCTCAGTTTGATGAGAATATTACGGAAATTGTTAATTACTGTTTTTCACTTGACAGGAAAAAGAACATTTTCAAGTTGTCACAGGGGGAGTACATTGCGCCTGAGAAAATAGAAAATGTATATGCAAAATGCAAGTTTGTTGCACAGTGCCTAGTGTATGGTAAGAATAAAATGTTGCGAAATTCTCTCTATTTACACTTGGATTTCCATCTTTAAAAAAGTCAACTTTATTAAGAGGTGCATCTCAAGCTCTTATTTGTTTGTTAATTATCTCATCTTTATTCAATTGAAATTTATCCCTTAACATACCTCACAAGATGGTGACTCTTTTGAGAATATCGATCTTGAAATTCTTGAGCTTGTTTGAGTTTTAGTGAGGTTGAATTTTATGTTTGAGTTTATTGGGCTCCAATACCATCTTAAAATTTGGGATTCCTTCTTAAAAGGTCAACTTTTTTAAGAGAGTAACCCAAGCTTTTATGTGTTGGTTATCATCTCATGTTTATTTGATGTGGCATACGCACACACAAACTACTTACTTTTTGCATGTTTGTGTTGGTAGGTGACAGCCTGAAGCCTTCACTTGTTGCTATCATTTCGGTAGATCATGACATGCTAAAAAAATGGGCAGCAGCTGAAGGCATCGAGGTGAGTTCGAAGCTTTATTTTTTCATTCATACACATTTATAGCTTCAAAGGTTATGACCCCTTTTGATTTTGCTGAAGTATCTGCAAAATCCTCGAGAAAAATGCAAGTTTCTGATTCTCATACTAAATGATGGCTTAAGGATTCTGTCATTGTAATTGGTGCAACATGAAATAAATATGGGAACTGAGGTTCTTAAATTTTTAGATTGGGCTGATATTTGACACTTTTCATTAGTATCATGAAGAACAGTTGCATCTTTTTTGAATCTTAGGAACTCCTCATATGTATTGGAAAAAAATGTGATAGGAATAGAAGGCCACGTGGCGAACACTTGATCTCCTAATAATACATTTAGGGAGTTTTATGACATTTCTCTTTCCACCACCAATTATGTGGGATTTTTCCGCGTG
Organism: Fraxinus xanthoxyloides; assembly: GCA_903798325.1. Taxonomy (NCBI): domain Eukaryota; kingdom Viridiplantae; phylum Streptophyta; class Magnoliopsida; order Lamiales; family Oleaceae; genus Fraxinus; species Fraxinus xanthoxyloides. The sequence goes on from CAIGRL010286292.1 coordinate 17,308, forward strand.
CTGAGTGCAGTATGAAGACTTGAAACAATTATGTGTTGATCCACGAGCAATGGCTGCAGTCCTGGCTGACATGGATGCAGTTGCAAGGGAAGCTCAGGTATTAGCTATGCATCGAGGTCATGTTTGGTATGCAATATAAGACAATGCAACACATACAATTTTAGAGGGTGTGTGGTAAAGATTAAAATCCAATTAAAATTGAAAATATAGCCGTTATTGGGTCCCACTCGTCTAATAAAAGTCAACAATAACGACTAGTTTTTCAATTTTAATCCGATTTTAATCTCTACCGAACAAGACCTAGAGATTTTAAGTTGTACTAAACAGACTCTTAACTTTTATTCTTGCTTAATACTACCGTCTAGTCTTATCTAGCCCACCGAATATTTGAGTGCCGTGAATAACATGTATGGGACATGATCAAGGTAGAGACACACGTGAGACTCATTTGCCAATCTATTTTATCTTGTCCAGTTGACCATACCAAGCATGTCTAAAGAATAGTCCTGCATTTGTATTTTCTTTAGTAGCCGTGCATCGGTATTTTCTTCTTACGTTTTCTGATGCATGTCAATCTCTAGCTGAGAGGTTTTGAATTTGCAAAAGCCGTGACTCTGGTGCTCGAACCTTTTACTCTTGAGAACGGGTTGCTCACTCCAACATTCAAGGCAAGTGCAATTTATCTGTGCATTAACATTTTATAAGATGCAAAACTAATCTGAAAACTACTGATACTGTCCTTTCTCTCCCAGATTAAAAGGCCACAAGCAAAAGCATATTTTGCTAAAGAAATAGCAGACATGTATGCTAAGCTTTCAGCATCGGAGTTCTCTCCCCAAAAACCGATCTGAGACTTTTCATAGCTATATCGGAAATTACTCCCCCGTATTGGTAAAGCAGATTTGGATTTGTTTTTGTTGAATCTTTTAAATTGTAGAAGAGAAACAGAAATAACCAGCATATGATGCTGTGGACGAAAGTTTGTGAAACAGTTATACATGCAATCATGCATGTAATAATATCAATCATAAGGATAAGAATTTGTTTGGTTCAAATATAATAGTAATGTCTGTTGAATTTATTAATAGAATGACATGGGCTCTCGAGGTGGCCAATTTTTTTTAATTTTATGGGCCATTAAGTAAACAAAAAAAGGTGTAATTTTATTTAGTAAAATAAAAATAAAAAGGGTTAATTACACAATTAAGGAATATATGGTGAGTAACAACACAATAACCGGGTGAAATTAGTTTTAGGAAACAGGGTATCTTCAAATCTATTATTCATTGTTATAGCTTATGTATATATTTTTCGATGAGTATGTAATAAATTATAATTATTATAACTTACACTCTATGTTAACTTACATATAAATAATCTCGAGGGTTGCTCAATTGGTCGGGCCTTGAGTTTGATCCCTAGTAGTTATTAGTTCTAATTCTCTCAGGACCACTAAGGTAAGTACACGGCTGTAAATTTTAGAGCCCCAAGGAATTAGACGAGATGAGCACAAATTGGTTCGAACATCCACGGTTATTAAAAAAAAATTACGTATAAATCATGTTACAATGTATTTAATTTACGTTTGTGTTATTGCTATTATAAACGTTCGTAGTTTCTTCAAATTATAACTTATTAAGCTTCCACCATAACCATCACAAACTTGAAACCACCACAAACCCAAAAAATCAAACACCATCAACTCTTCAACTCCTACTCACCGCACAATCCCCAAATTTGCATTCCAAACGCTTGAACCCAACACTACTACTGTAATACTCCGAAACTTTTTAAGATATTATATGATAAAATAATTTATATACATTTGCATGATATAAAATCATTTTAATTATTTAATTATTTAATATGGAAAAGAAGGTGGGTTTATATTTAATTATTTCAATTATTTAATATGGAAAAATGTAAAATACCATTTTGCCATTTTTCATTTGGTCAAGATTGATCAAATTATGAATTTTTTTGGTCAACTAACGGCAAGATGGATGGTTTCCATCCATTTGGACCTCGGGTGTGAATTTTTGAAAGGTTTGAGATTGTGGCTGGCACAACGTGAAGGTTAAGGTAAAGTCTACAAAAAGTTGAAAAATGAGGGACTAATGTTGCAATTATCCCTAAATTTATGGTACTTTTTGCAACTGATGATTTACGTGATTAAGGGGTTGTTTGGCAGAACTTTTTAGCCAAGATAAGGGATTGGGTTCCAGCAGGAATGAAGAGTCAAATTTTGATTTTTATATGAATTAAAAACTAAGGTTAATGTGTAATGTATAGATGGGAATTTGGAGACTTTTCATTCATACCATTAAAATCAGAACTTAATTTTTTTTCATCATCCTCAATGAGGCCTTCAATACATTTGAAAATTTATAGTTTGAACTCTAATTTTCCAGATTTCATATTAATATCCTCTTCCATTCGATATGGTTTGGTTTGATACTTATGAAACGTAAAGATTTTCTCATTCGATATGGCCATTTTTCCCATTTTATTTTATTTTATTTTTTTTTTTTTGAAATTTCATATAGAAATGTGTAGAGTTATATATGACTTGGTTGCTCACTATGAAATTTGAAATGGATTGTTTATTATTATGATTAACATTATTCGGAGATTGAATTGCACGTATTCGGTGAGACCATTTGAAAATTTTATATTTATGAGTAGTTTTACCATAATTTTACGGTTCGAAAAATGAAGTTATATTTGATGAAAAATGAATTTTTAACGTGAAATTGCTAGAATTGTATAATTATCCAAGAAACAACTGAAGAAGTCGATTTTTCTACTTATTTGAATTCCTTAAGGTTAATTATTTTTATTTTTGGTTTTGGACACTAATAGTAGATTTCAAATATACGGAGAATTCCCTTAGGAAGATCATGTAACGATGATGTTTTATAACCTAGAAACCAATGAAGACGGCTTCCTGCACCTTCAAGTGCCGATACCCTTTTATCAGGGTACTTAGAAAATCGTTTAATAAAAACAATTAAGTGAATTAGAGGCTAGAAAATCAATAATGTTATTTGTCCATTCTGGAGTTTAACACCCGCTCACAAGGGTGGGGCTCACGATTATTTTCTTATACGCGAACCCAACCGTGTGTAATGGGGGTGTCATCTGAAGTATCAATTCGAATGTACACATAACATGATTGTTAGAAATTTTTTGTCGATAATGATTTAACAGTTTGAAAAAATATTTTATACAACATTAATATAATAAATAAAAAGATATTGTAAGTTACCGATATAATATTCTATTGGGAAAAAAATTAAAAATAATGAAAGAATAAAGTTTTGTCGATGAATCAAATGATTGTCAATGACATCATTGATAACGTTGGCATCGATAATCACTGATGGAAGTACACTGAATATAATTGTTGATATCAAAATTAGTAATTCAGCCTAAAATAATTGACAAATATCGATTTCCATCAAATCCCATCAAAACACTAGGATCATTTGTTTTCAATTATTTTTGGAAATGCCCTCTAAAAAATATTGCCTAAAGCCCCGAAATTGCTTGAGATGTCTCTACTTTGATAAAGAGAATTGAAGATTGAACACCAAAAAGTTAAATCACAGATATGCTTAGAATTAAATGTAAGATTGCAATGACTCATCTCACAAACGACAATGGATGGATTGAGTGGTTGACTAACGGATAATTAGATAATTGGTGAGTATTAATACTTTTTTAATACCGTATTTCCCGATGGCAAGATTTAGATAATTAAATTTATCTTCTTGTTTATAACTTAATTTATTTGTCAAAATACTTCAAGTATACGTAGTCATATCAAACGAGTCGATCCGAGTCACGAGCCGAAATTTGAAACTAGGACTTGACTCGAACTTTTTTTGGCCCGAGTCGAGCTGTCCAAAAGCCCGACCAAAAAAATGAGACGGCCCGATCTTTCGGATCGAGCCTTAGCGGGCGGGGCCGAGTCGGCTCGATTTTTTTTTTTTTATTGTTGTTGTTGTTATTATTATTATATATAAAGGCTGCATGCCTGCCTTTGCTGCCTTTTAAAAAAAAAAAAAATTAATGGGCAGGCTCATATGGGCCATGGGTCGGGCTCGGCCCGATTCAGACTTTCCTAGGTCACAAATTTTTTTGTCATTCCTAATTATATGATATCAAAAGTTTTTGGGTAAGTAGGTGGTGTAACTAAAACACAAATTATAGTCCATTGGCTTAGGATTAGGTGTTATTGGATATGACACATTCATTCATCGAGTACTATGATTATGACCCTTGACCTTTCTTTTGTTAAAACTTTAAGAAGGTACCTTAAAAAGTGAATAAATATTGTTGGTGGATATGACTCGCACTTTCATTCGTTCACTTTTTAAGATGTCTTTTTCAAATATCTCAAGAACTCAATAAATGATTAAATTATTCAATTTTAACCCCTAATTTAACTCAACTAAATTTGCTAAAAATCAAATCAGAGAAAATAAATAACATTCAATTTTTGTTTATTTTTTGCATGAAAAATCAATCAACTCTCTCGAGTAACAATAAATTATGTTCAAGCTAATGTTTATGAACTATTTATAATTGATCAAATCAATTTTTATCCACATTATCTGTGGGACTAACAAGTACTACCCATTTATTCAACGCTCATTTGTTATCTATTTATTATTTAAACCATTTATAAAACGTTCTCAAACAAGATCAATTATTAACCTCTCACAAATATAAAATTTGTGCATTTCACGAACTAATCTAACTCAAGAATTTTTATTATTATTATTATTATTTTTGAAAATACTCTAAACTTGTCAAAAAGTGATTCAAATTGAGCGGACTAATTTATAAATGCACGAAGGCCATGACATCAAAGGGGCAGGAAAAAATGATAATGAAAATAATTAATATAATTGTTTGGTGCTTGGCTATGATAGTATGATGATCCATTTAGAAGAGGAAAGGATAAATGAAAATAGGGGAAAACCCCTATTTACCTCCTGAATAATTACTAAATATATTATTATGATATGTAATTATAATTATATGAGTTTTTTATATTTTTATTGATTTGGCTCCTCTATATACCTAGCGTGTTGTAAACTCATTTTAAATTAGTTTTTTTATTTTCTTTTTGAAGTTAAAAATACCTAGACCTAATGGGAATTACCATGTTTATTGATAAGAAAAATAGTGAACTAAGACTCTCACGGGCATGACGCAGTGGTAAAGTAGGAGGATTCTTTACGGAATATTAGAGGTGTGAATAACCGCGACAACTGAAAGGCAACATTTACGTGGGAAGACAAATGTCATGTGGAGACAAAGTCATGATGAGTTTTGTCATCCCGTTGAGAGTCCACAGACCACAGGAAGAAAAATTGCTTCTTGAATGTTGTGCCCAAATGTGTATAAATTGTGACCGCATCCAATTTATCAAGGTGGCGAGTAAGGAAAAGATCGCCACGCCTCATGATTAGTCGAGCGAAACTTGAAATACTCGAGTCATAAAAAAATATATATAGTGAACAAAGCGGAGGGAGACCTGAAATTTACCGCCATAGTTATGGAAGTTCTATTTTCATTAGAAGTACTATAACACTTGATGAAAAAAACAAAAACCTAAAAATCTTCTCATCATTTTCTCTACCAGTTGCATGTCGTAAAAGATACAAGTAACTCGTGTCAAGTTCGAAAGTCTTGATTTTGCCTCTTGCATGGTCTAAATTCAGACAGAATTAGGAATCATATCCTCTCCTCTTTACGTTGCAATGGTGCCATTTGCCTGATTTTCTTCCTCAAAATTAGGGGGATTAAAAAACAAGATAATAAATTTCAAGTAGTTTCTTTCCTTATGACCTGTAGTTCTGTGGTATACAAAGAAACTAGATCCTCTTTATTCTCTCATGGGAATCACTCACTAAACTTTCTATATATTTCAAATCCATTCACTTATCCAATTATGAGTTTACTTTCAGCACCTTTCCAAAAAGGAAGTCAAGAAAATATTCCCCACTTACTTGTGAGATGATGAAGTTGGAAGAATTTTTGTTTATTTGAAATGTGGACAAATCATTAGTTTATTTTACGTTCCAAGAATCAGACAAATACAGAGATACACTCTCATTTATTTTCTGTTAAAATTTAGGTTTGAGTGACATTTAGCAGACGAAAAGATGACAAGCGTCGAGCCGTTCGGTTCTGGGCAGCCTTTCGGATCGAAAATTACTGTTTATGTTGTAGCGTGTTGGATATTTGCTGCCTTTGGTGGGCTAATGTTTGGCTATGATATTGGAATTTCAGGTATATGCATAGTGCTTACTGATTCGGTGCTTGTTTGGCATATAGTATCAGACCGTGTAATAAACAAGATTTTAGCCTTCTACAGAAGATGCCCTTCACGTGTTGCAAGAAATTGCTTTTTGTGACGTAATCGATAATATGCAGTATAAAGAACATCTTTTGGATCGATCCATCAATGAAATGAATCCAAATTGTATTTCTTCATTGTCGTAAAATATTTAGCATGTTTGTGTTTATGCGTGTATTTGATATTATTTAGGAGAATGGTTTATGATCCGAAAGTAGGAAGGTTACAAGATTGCTTTTTTGCACTCCAGTCTCCGTAGAGCTCAATCGTATTTTGAGTATTTCCTCGTATGCAGATCGACCCAGTTTTATTTTATTTTATTTTTTCGGTGATAAGAGATGTGAGAAAACTTCGTATTTTACTTGATTAAAAGGAAAGATCTGCAACATCAAGTGAACGTAGCTCTCATTCTGAGATTGAATTGCTACAAATCTGTGTGTAATTTGCTTGTTTTTATTTCATTTCGCTTATTATCTATCTCATAATTGGAATTATATCTTTGTGGTGGTTTTAGGTGGAGTGACTTCCATGGATGACTTCTTGAAAAAGTTCTTTCCAGCTATTTATGAGAGGAAATTGCATGCCAAGGAAAACAATTATTGCAAATATGATGATCAATTGCTTCAGCTTTTCACATCTTCTTTATACCTTGCTGCCCTTGTTGCAAGCTTTGGAGCCTCAAAGGCCTGCAATTTGCTTGGTAGGAAACCTACAATCGGTTTGGCATCGATACTTTTCATGCTTGGAGCTATAGTAAGTGGATTAGCTCCAAACAAAGCCCTGTTAATCATTGGAAGAATTCTTTTTGGAATTGGAGTTGGATTTGGCAATGAGGTAAGTCAGTTTCATTGTTATTGTATTTCTCGTATAATTTTTTGTGAATTTGGTTAAGAAAGTTTAGAATTTTTTCGCAGTTATAATTGAAATTATATCTGAAAATGCAGTCAGTTCCTCTGTTTTTATCAGAGGTTGCCCCAATGCAACACCGCGGAGCTGTCAATATTCTGTTTCAGCTTTTTGTAACAATAGGGATTCTTGTAGCTAATCTTGTGAATTATGCTGTTTCGTCAATTCATCCAAATGGATGGAGGATTGCGCTAGGTGTAGCCGGGATTCCAGCCGTATTCCTCTTTATAGGTTCCCTTATCATCACTGAGACACCTTCGAGCCTCATTGAGCGTGGAAAAGATTGTGAAGGGAAAGAAGCACTAAGGAAGATACGGGGTGTGGATGATGTGGAATCTGAACTTGAACAGATCAAACTAGCATGTGAGATAGCAAGACAAGTCAAGCATCCTTACAAGAAACTCTTCAAGCGTGCCAGCATGCCTCCACTGATCATTGGTATCTCGGTTCAAGTTTTTCAGCAGTGCACAGGAATTAATGCCATCATGTTTTATGCACCGGTTCTGTTCCAAACGGTTGGATTTAAGAGCGATAGTTCGCTGCTGTCTGCCGTTATCACAGGAATTGTCAATGTCTTGAGCACTATTGTCTCAATTGTTGCTGTTGATAGGGTCGGGAGGAGGAAATTGCTTCTTCAAGCTTGCGTGCAAATGTTCATTTGCATGGTGATGATATTTTCCATCTTATCTACAAATATATGCATAAATTCTATCTAATTTTTTATTCAAATTTACATGCCAATATTCAAATATTGAGGTCATATAGAGAAGAACTAAGTTTTGTTCTCAAAGAATTTTTGGTCGACTGATGCCACCTCGACTTGTTGCCATATAGTTTTCATTCTTATATCTTCTGTTAGTGTCCCCACACTTCCATCTTATCATCCTCTTTTCTACTGCATTCATCTTATAGACATTGTCATGCAACAGCCATTTAGATATCTGAAGCTGCTAGAATTCTAGTGGATCAAGTGCACGAACACTATATAACCATTAACATCTTTAAAAGCTTCTGCTCTACTCAAATATCAGTAACTTTTGGTATTACTAATTGTTCGTGTGATTGAATGCAGGTGGCAATTGGATCAATTCTGCTTATTCATTTGAAGCCTACTGGTTCACTTGATAAAGGACTTGCAGCTTTTGTGGTGGTTCTTGTGTGTTTGTTTGTTATGTCTTTTGCATGGTCATGGGGTCCAATGGGTTGGCTAATACCGAGCGAAACGTTCCCTTTGGAGACAAGAACTGCAGGATTCGCATTCGCCGTTAGCGCCAACATGCTCTTCACTTTCATCATAGCTCAGGCATTCTTGTCTATGTTGTGTAACATGCGCGCATATATTTTCTTCTTTTTCGCTGTATGGATATTGATCATGGGACTGTTTGTCGTGTTCCTGCTACCGGAGACAAAAGGCGTCCCGATTGATTCCATGGTTGAGAGGGTCTGGAAAAAGCATCCAGTTTGGAAGAAATTTATGGGTAAAGAAGTTGTCAAGAACTATGAGATGACCTAAATCTGCATTAGGGATGAAGAGGTGAAGTTATATTCTCTCAACTTAAATTTCTCCATTCCAATAAGCATAGGTTTAGACAAGTAAAGACTGAACTCTGTATAAGTTTTGTTCGAATGCATGAAGAAATATGCACTAGGCAGTGGCGTTAATTTTCTAAGGTTCTTTAAATTCAGCATCGAGTTTATTTGAGTAGTTCCAAATATCTTGCAAAGGATTAAACTATATGTACTACAAATTTTACTGCATGGTTGACTACATAGCCAAGTGGCGGCCCCCTATTGGAGGAGCGGATGTATGGTTGACTACATGGCGAAGTGGCGGCCCCCTATTGGAGGGGCGGCTGTCCCATGTAGTTAACCATGTAGTACATCATGTAGTACTTCTAGCATG
>CAIGRL010286300.1:0-11965 GCA_903798325.1 Fraxinus xanthoxyloides
AAGAAAAGGAAGAATGGGTGATTGTTCTTCATAAGAACTTTTTTTTTGATAGATAATTGGTCTTCATAAGAACTGGTAATATAACTGTAATGGAAATCTTCTCGTCAAGATTATGAAGTTCATAGCATTTGTGAACTAATATTAGGTCGTTCTGTAAAATTTGTACTTCTATCGCCGTCTAATTTCTTTTGTGACGCCACTTAGGATTTTAAAGGATCTCGCTATAAATTCTGGCAAAATATTCATCGAGTGAAACATCTAGTTGATTAAGAAGAGACCCATTTTTCAATATCATTCATTTTTTTTTTTTTGAAAATTATGCAAAAGCATCGTATATTTAGTTTCCCTATGCTGCCCCAGCTTTGTGTGGTAGATAATAGACCTATATTGAACTAATGACATTGTAGTTTGCAGTTGGGTATAACAGAAGAGGGATCGAGGAGACAAAGATGATAAAAACTACAAAAACAGATTCTTCTATTTCCAGTGCATTATCTATGTTAGACCGCAACAAGTGCTTTACCGTTGTGGCCGCAGCAGTTAAAGATGCTGTTCCAGATTCAATTGTGGAACTGAAATGCCCTGAGGTAGAGACGAGTTTGGCGAATCAATAGTCCCTTTTGTACTTTCCATTGTCCTGAACTCTTAATTCCTTTGCAGTTTGCTGTGCTTCTTGAGGTATTGCCACTTTCCGGGATCCCTGGCAACTCTGTAGTGGTATCTGTATCTGTTCTTCCCCGAGCCCTAGTTAATACAAAACCCCGGCTCAGCATCAGGGCATTGGTATCAGATTCCAAGCAAAAGAATGGGAAGTGAACCAAATCATGATGCAATTCTGGAGGAGTATCTTTTCGAATGGACCAAAATAACCATGCTCTTCCTGATTGGTGGTCAAGGCTGGGGCAGTTTTTGCCATCCTGGAGATCAATGAAATGATGATTCAATGATGATTAGTGACATAACATATTTAATTTTCTGTGTTAGAATAAAGTTTGAATTTTGTAATTTGGAATCTTTTGGTTCAGCATTCTGTAAGGTATCCAGCCCATAGTGTTACCTAACTTACCTTGTTATCAAGAACGAAGATTGTAGAAAAAATTTTATTGGTATATGTAACACCCGAATTTTTTTTAATAGAAGTTAATTAGTTTATATGCCATATTTTACTTTTTATAGTTGATGGACTAAAGTGATATATGTATTAACTTCAATTTTGGACTAAGTTTTTAAATATTGTTAAAGCGACTAAAAATATATCAATATGGGTCTCGTTGGATAACCAGTATATTAATCATGTAAATTAGGTTTGGGAAAAAGTTAATTCGGATAAGTCTCAAGATATTGAAATTCAAAAAAATTGTAATTTTTTTTTTTTAAGCCAAAGTAAATTGGAATGAAAATATCCACGTGAATGAATGTGAGATTATTATTTTATTTTTTGTTTTTTTAGAATTCTATCTAAAGTCAAGTTGTCATCACGTATTAGGATTAGAACCACCTTTTTGTTTTGATAAGTATTTTGTACACTGTGAATGATTTAGTAGAAATTCAATTTTTATCAAATGTGAAAAATACAATTTTTCATCATAATTGCACAATGACTCATTCATTAAATTTTTCAACTATAAATAGTTTGCGATTGTTCCACAATTCACCACCAAAGAAATTTTATACAGCAACTTTTATATAAAGCAGCTGTAAATTTTTAGTATATTTTTTTCATAAGCTTGTTTGACCAATCAAGATAAGATATTTTTGTACAAGTTGTTTGTTTCCTTATACTTTTATATTCAGAAATTTATGCATGAATTACCCGTGGACTTTCGAGTTCTGATAAGATATCATTCGGGAATTTAAAATGTCCTAAAATGAGTGTGTCGCTTAGTCACCGATATACTCTATAAGAGAATAATGGTATAAAGTGTTATTTTATTGTATATAATTGTTTATGAAAATTGTACGTATTTTACTCTGTGTGTGTTTTTTTTTAAAATACTCACTCTTTCAAATTTTTACAAGCTAGTCCGGGTCGATTGGAGTTATGGTGGGATGGTGCAGCGAACTGCCAGGGATTTCAACATATGAAAATATTAAATTTTAATGCCTTTAAATTAATTAGTTTGTTTTGTTCAATAACATTATTATCGAGTTTATTAGTTGAGAATGTTTAAATTTTTTAAAGACACGATTTTATGATTTTAATTTATATTTATGGATGTTCTAATATTTTGTTTCTTAATTAATTTTATCATTCCGCATTTTAAGTAAATAAAAGTAAATGAAACCCTTTTTTTTTTCTTTGTAACACCTCAAGGTGTATGAATTTTTGGGCGTTACAGTATCCATGTTACATATGTGTATATGTTGCCTCACTAGCATGAGTTGGGCAACACTTTGTTACTAAGGACATTAACTCGAAAAATTGTGATATTATCAGGTTGTCGTTCGACTAAAATGACCCACCTCCATTGCTTACCAGCAGTACCTGTACTTGCATGGTTTAAAATACATACATACATACATATATATATATATATATAAGTTCCACAAGTGAAACCCAAATTGATCGAGGCTCTCCATTTCCAGAGACGAGTCACCAGAAATGGAAATACAGGAAAAAGACAATAGCAACAATTTACATTCCGCTTTGTAAAATGGAAATATCTCTTCAATAAAAATTTGAACCTCCCCAGCACAAGCCATATAAAGTTGGCAACAGTTAAAATGTACTAAGAAGTAAGACAATGAAAAACTACAAGCAATGGTAATGCTTTATGGGCTATATGCCTGTAGATTTTAAATATAGAGCTACAACTATCTCTTAAATTTCAATTGTCTGCTTCATGAATGGTCCCTCGTCTTCATGCCCAGATCCCTGAAAAGTTTATTGTTCACCTTTCCTCTAGTTCAGCATTCTTCATGGGAGGATCAAATAAAAATTTACAGCCACCACTTGTTCTCAGACAGAGACATAAGCTGTCAATATAAAAACACTTTACATGAAGTCCATGAGAAGAAAAGCATACAATTATGTTAAAAGATTCACACCAATGCCAATTCAACATATCCTCCACCAAATGCCATTAACAAAAGCCTTAACGATTCTTTACTTTAAAAGGAAACGCGAACAATGAAAACAACTGGAATCTGTTAAGGTTCCAGCTGCAATATGTGAACAGAAAATATGTTGCTGCTATTGATTGAAGAAAACTGAGAAATGGAACAGAAACAATAGCCATTTGAGAGGGCTAAAACTCTCCTAAAAGTCTCTCTACTCACTCAATATTTTCCTTCTCTATTGCTAGCTTCTACCTTTATTTATAGATATCTTCTAACAGAATTCAGTTTTCCCTCCCCGCCCGCTTGCAGAATATTCTGCTTCGGGGTCCTATAATAAGTGAGGTGGATTGGAGCCTATCAGAATCTTCACTGCGGATTTGCTTTAATTGCATCCAATTTTTTTTTTTTTTGTTCCCTTTATTAGAGGGCCATACTACTGCACATAAAATTGAAGAATGTGTGTTTCCCCTCTCTCAGTGACAAGCCCACAACATAAATAAATAAATAAAGAAAGAAGGGCCCATTACAAAACCTCATATCTGAAAGAAAATAAACACAACAGAGAAACTGAGTTGATGAAGACATTGCTACTGCAATTTCATGCAGGCGACGGAATCCTCCACTAAGCTGGACACATCCTCCATGAAGCCAAAATTATCAACAATGTATTAATTAGCCCAGCAAATGTTAGTTACTGTACTCAATTGCCCGAGTCCATAACATCATGAATCATGACAATTTATTGTTTCTCCGTAAGAGTGATCCATCATTCTGTTTTGAGTATGTAAACCACTTTCTAGATTTTTCACTATCTTCTAAATGTTCTCTCCACAAGAGTTTTGATGCATATGACTTGAAAAAGAAACCGGAATTCATATTCACAGTTTTTACTGTAGTTTCTCATTCAAATAAGCTGCCTCTAGCATTTCAATTTTGTAATTAGAATCAAGATGATAATATCTACATTCCTAAAAGCATGAGGAGATCTCCCTAAAAGGCCTAGTTCTGCTTGCACTTATGACCTCCATAAGCATGACTAACTTGAGTCCTTTCATCCTTATTTTCTTAAATGATAAGAGTGAAATTCAACTCATGAGAACTATAGTATGTTCTTTTGCAATTTTGTATTCTTACTTGAGCGATTTTGGTTGGAGAGAAAAATTGAAAGGGACGTAGAGATCAAAGTAATCTTGAATCCTTGCTGTAGAAATTTTGGTTGAGTTTAGGAAGACGAGGAAAGTAATGTACAAAATACATTTCACTCATTGTGTAAATGTTGCATATTCGCAATGAATTTCATTCGGAAAGTGCCCGAAAAGAACTTTTTATCCTATTTCTCATTCATCACACACCAAACGAAGAGAGGGAAATTAGCTTTTTATTCCAAAAGGGATGGAAAATATGGTGGAAAGAGTACTCAAACCTTTCTTTTCCACGCTTCCTCCTAAAGGAAACAACAAAAATTTCTGCTCAAGAGATGTGGGGTGAGGTCAATTGCAATTTTTTGTAAGATTTTCTACTCAAAGAATATTTAGCTGATATATTTCTTAACAAATTTGGATTTTCGCCATTACAATAGAGGACAAGGTTCTGTTGCATTTGGCTTTTACGTGGAATTAAATTGTCCATTTTTGGATTCCTAGAAATGCTAGGATTTAGGAGCCTGACTTTTAACACTTGGATTTTCCTATTTTCATTATGGGCTGGCTTTAATTGCTTTCAGCATCTATATTTTAGCAAATGTAAATGTCACTCCTATATAGTAATGGTCAAAAATGTAAAGAAAAAACCTATTTATCAAAATAAATCTAAGTTTAAAGATATTTGCAAGATCCAATAGCAACTAATATGGCAGCAATACATTGTTTTGTTTATTCTGAAACGAGCTTATACAGTTTGAAACAATATAGCACTAAATTGCAATTTCAAAGCCAAAATTGATATTAGGATTTTTTTTTTATTTTTTTTTTTTCCATTCCTAGGTAGTGTTGCATTCTGATATGGTATGCCAACATAACTGAAACACAGCCATTGACCATATTTGGAGTGGAAATGGCAACCGACAACTATGCTAAGAAGCATGGACATGCACGGAAATGCGACATAGGCACAACTGGACACACTTCCCTTGACATTTCATTTCCTAGTCGGCTAGTCTCCACCCACGTATTTCCCCTCCCAACCATGCATTTCTGACTCCTTTTTTAAGCATTTTCTTTCTTTCCTAGCCAGCGGACACTCTTCACACATTTCAGCTTTAGGTTTTTAGTTTTCATTCTTGCCCGGCAGCCAGAGTCGTCTCCTCTTCCAACCCACCCCCTTCTCCTCTTCCATAGTTATGGACCAGGACCCCTCATGATTGTGCAAATTGCTATTTCATTTCAGGTTAGTTTTTCCTTTTTATCTTTGTCGTTTCTATTATTTGGATTTGCCTTGTCGGTGCAAGGTCAGTGCCCTGTCAGCAACACACCTGTCTGTGTGTCTGCGCGTGTTGGTTTTGTTTATTCACATGTGTTGTTGTGTGTGTTCGGTACTTATTGGACGCCGATGCTCTAGCTCCGACAGCGTGTCGGTGCTGGTAGCCACAAAGTAAAGTTTCAAGTTTAACAGATACAGAACAGACTGGCTAGGCTAGCAGCCTCACTGACCAAGAACCAAAAGAAGAATGGAATAAGGAATTCACGCATGCCAACATGCAACAAGTTTATCCAAGCAATAGTGATTATATAGCAAATGCATGCACAAACCAACACATACAAGGACAAGAACTTCCAACCTGACGAGCAACTTGTGCTAATGGCAGATCATCTTCAAATGATTCTGCTTCCAAGCTTGGCTTCTGCAGATCTGGGCCATCATCACCATTTTGTTTATTCCCAGGTCTTTCCAAAGTATCAGTTTCAAGAGACACATTCACATCAGATTCACTTAAAGTCTGTCTTTTCCTCTTCCTCTGAAATGTGTATTTAATAACTCTTTCCCTTCTAGCTTGATCGGGAAACCCACCAGTAATATCAGATGATTTCGACTCTAAATCATTCACTAGTAAATTTTCAGCATCCAGTTTACAATAAGGGGTCCCTGAACTCAGTGCAGGTTCAGTTTTCTGTCTCAAAAGCAGCAAATTCTCAATCAATGCTTGATCCTGGCACATTCCCTCTTGAGCATCACAGCGTTCCACAAGAACTGCTTCCTTCTCAGAAGATTCTACGCACCCTGGTTCAATTCCTGGTTGAGGTTTATGAGGGAACCATCTTGGAGGTATCTTGGAAGGATTCTTGCCAGAATTAGCATCAAATACCTGAATAGGTTTCAGTAGCGTATCAGATTGTTCCCCCCGCGGGGGCGTTATAGATTTCCTTCCCCTAATAGCTCTTTTCCTTTTCGAAACAAAAGATTTAGAGCTGCTAAGCTTGACACCCGCTAATAGATTAGTCTCAAGATAACTTAAAGTTTTAGTCCCATGAGCTGGTTCTATAAAGGTATCTTTACCCTCCTCATGCTCTCTGACACTCCTATTCTTCACTTTAGCATGTTTCCCAGAACGATAAGATTCCCTATCCAACAAATTTCTTTCACATGCACGAATTCTATGTGCACAAACCTTTCGGAACAATCCAGGCTCTTTATTTCTCAGTGTTATAGATGGCAAATCTGGACTCCCATTACATGAATTGTTTATACAAACTGTCTTGTTGTAGCACTTCTGAACCACCCCGTCTCTCTGGCAAGGATGTGAAATTCTAACATCAGAAGCTACAGAGGACTTATTCTGTAAATTTGGTTCAGCGAATTTAACAGATTGAGAAGAATAAATTCTATTTTTGTCTGGTAGTTCTCTCAGACAAGTATAATCAGGTTCATCTACTAGCAGAATGTTTTTGTTTTTCACCCGCTCCAGTTCAGCCTGCACTTCTCTCAACTCCTCTCTGAGATCTTTGACAATATCCTCTGCTTCCTGGAGCTGAGCTTCAACTTCTTCAATCTTCTTCTGCTGATCCAACGATGCTGCTTCTGCTTCCCTTACCTATAGTTTGGTCATATTTCAACACATTAATTGAGAAGAAATATTGATAGATAGATCAATATTTGTGTGTGGTGTATAGAGAGACTGAACAAAGTTCAAACTTTGCAATGAACACGTCTCCATACAAGAGACGACAAACTAAATAAAAGGAAAGAAAATCTGCTTAGTTTTCACAAAATTTAGTGATTTATGAGGAACATGAAGAATAGGTACATAAGCTAATCACGAGCTTCATCTGTAGAAGGGAAAGGTATGGGATTAAAATTGAAGCCCACATTTGGAATTTGCAATACTACGAAAACCAAAAACAAAAAAATTAAAAATAAAAAATGAACCTACTTAACAGAGCAATTAGGATCAAGAAGAATGGACGAGTTTTGCAAACGTCTACCACATGGCTTGCAAGCTCAATTACTAAACATTTTCGGATATGTTACTTTCTTCTTACCTTTAAGTTAAAAAAGTTGCTTATTAGGAGTTACTCCTACTTTGCTATCAAAAATAAAAGTATTTTACTTATTTTGGATTTTGACCAATAAAAAAAATTAATTGTTTTAAAACTTATTTATTTATTTGTAAGTAAACCTTTTCAACCTAACCAAACATGCTCCAACTTCATAATTAGAAGTTCAAGATATTGTTGCTTCATCTCGAGAATTTCACAATCCATGTTAATGGGGGCCATAATTATATGTGTGGTGTAAGAAACACGAATACTTCTTTAACAAGTGACATTCTGCAATAGCATTTGGTTTATGGAAGTTCTCAAATTCAAGATCCTAAATTTATTTGAATGAATTATTCACGCCTTTATTCAACGATAAATGTAAATGATGACAATGGACCAAAGATGTTCATGGTACGACTTACCACGATAAATAACGTTAAAAATATCTACAGTAACTAATATAAAAATGTCATACATAATAACATATTATCAAACCATAACGTCTGGTTTTTGCACCAGATAAAGAGTAGAGTTATGTCTTAAAATTACTTCCTTAAACATCTGTTACTGCTAAATTAAAGGGAAAAAACCCGAGATTGACCTTATTATGGAATTACTAATAGCAGTTCCATTTGTATATTACATCTAATAAAATAGCTCCGCAATATAAGCTTATTATTTCATAATATTTAATAGATGATAAGCAATTATGATCACCTAGAACATTATGGATAAGGATAAATGCAATGATTTGTTAACATTTACTTCCACCACAGTCCCACAAAAGGAGGAGCTTGATAAATAACTGTGGAAATAACATACCAAAAAAACATGTGGTCCATGGAAATTGTGTCATGGCATTTGGCAGTTTAATAAGATTAGACATTAGTAAACCATTATTTCCAGCAAATAGCTCCCCAAAAGGTGGCGCTGAATGAATAACGGTCATATCAATATACAAAAAGGACATGTTGAAGATGTAAATTTGTAGCATTGTCATGCCATTTGGAAGTTTAATGTGATCGAGAGAAAGAATTGTGTAATGGAAGTACTTTTGGAGCCAAACGAACTATAAATATTTCCCGCCAAGTACATAACATCATTTCAAATCTTGTTACACTAAAGAAGAAATACCATAATTGGACATTTGAATTGCCACCACTAAAGAATTATCAGTCAAGACTACAAAGAAAGTAAACAGATAACAAACTTTTGACATTCCTATCATGTTGTCATAGGCTGAGTCCATTCTATCAGCCTGTCAAGAGAACCAACAAAACAAAAGATACATACTTATCCCAATTTATGATTATTAATAGCTCTAATGTTGACTAATTCACAAAGAACAAAATTCTGAGCAAACATTAGAATTGTTTTCATCTTAAACCAAACAAATGAATGCTGAAGAAAGTAAGACACAAAACATAACCCACACCAAGAAACCAAAAACAAGCAACGACAATAGAAGAATGCAAAACAGGGTACTCACTTATACTCTCTTTCTCATGTTCCTAATAGAAACAACTCATTCCAGAAAAATAAAACAAGGAAAAGAGACAGAAATTTTGATTTCAAATTCATTTTTTCACCTTTGAATCCATCATTTGTTTGAGGCGCATTAGCATTCGGAGCCCCTCCTCTTTTGCAACCCTCAGCTCATGCTGATACCGAGCTGCCTTACTCTCCGATGCCATAATCCTGGCTGCTGCTTCCTTTGTGGTGTTCAACATTATATCTGCATATGCCTTCTTCAATGCCGTCAATCTCTGCACCCCAACAGAAAAAAACAATAAAAAGGTTGCATTCGGAAACTCGTGCGCATTTATATGCATCGACAAGAAACAACCAAGACTGTTAAGATTCAAGCAATGTTAGAAAAATATCGAAGTCCAGCCCCATTTCTAATACTTGAACATTAAAAGCAGTAAATGAACAATTAAAAACAGGCCACCACCAAAGATGCTATAAATCCTAAATTTAAATAAAAAGAGAACAAAATAGACCATCATCTTCTGAAAACCTCAATTTTTTGAGGAATTTCAAAACACCATAGATGCCCACATACAAAAATAATCAAGATAACAGGAAGAATCAAGAGTTAGAGGTGTAAAGAAGACTGAAGAGAAAATCAAAATTCAAACTTTCTAACAAGAAAAAGAAGTGAGGGAATTTCAACAAAATCACAAACAAATAAAAACATACATTTCAAGAAAAACACAGAGAATCGAAGTGAAAGTTCAAAATAAAGCTCGAAACAAGATAAAAAAGCCCACCCCTTTTTTATATCAGGATCGAACTTTAGAAGCAAAAAAGAAAAATGTAAACAAAAAACCTATTAAGAAATCAGTTAGGTAGTTGGGGGGTTGTTCGAAAAATAACTGGTCGCTCCGCCGTAGAGACGATGGTTATAGGTGGCAGAATTCACCAAATGGAGTGGCAAAATTTACCTTGACTGCCTCCATTTATTGATTTCCTCCAAAACCAGAAGAAGTCAAGAAATTTCAACAAAACCTCTGACGCACAAACAAAATAATACATTCACGAAAACACACAGAAATCGAAGTAAATGATGTAAATTAAGTTCAATCAATATCAAAATCAAACCCCATTTTTCCATCAAAATTGAACCTTTAGAAAGTATTATTAAAAAAGAAGTGGAAAATGACTAAGGGAATCAGTTAAGTAGTTGGTGGGTGTTGGTTAATATATTAAAGCAGCTGCTCCGACGCATAGACGGTGGTTATAGGCGGCGGAATCCATCAAATGAGGTGGTGAAAATTTACCTTGACGGCCTCCATTTTATTAGTTTCCTCCAGAAACAGGAAGAGTTTGTTTTTAAGGTTTTCGAACCGAAGAGTGTATTTCTGTTTTTCTTCCTTAGAACAGCTGTTTGTTACAAACCGAAAAGCCTGTATGGTTTATATTACTGATTTACCCCTGAATAAGAATGGAATTACGGGAATGCCACTACATATGACAATCGGGACGGTTTTGAGTTTTTGGGTTTCCGGCCGCGTTATCACATGGGCCCACCAACTAGATGACGTGGCGGCACAATATGATAACACGTGGTTCGATGCATGGAATGGCATTTTTGGAGGGAAAAAGATACTCCATAGAGGGTTTTCCTCCTGCCCCATTAGTTTTTGTGTAAATTTCACTCCCAATCCCCAACCTTTCTGATTTGAGGCAATTTCATTCCCACTTTTTTTTACCATCATTATCATCCCAACATTTTCATTTATTCACCCATGTCGTCCATATTGACAATTTTCATCCGTCATACTGTTACTCTCATGTAAAAGGACAATTCTACCATTAAATTTTAAATAATAATTAAAAAAAAAAACCCCCCTTCAAGTAGAGTGATGAATAATTATGAAGTAGTTTGGAATCTCACTATACGAATGATTAAAATTAATGTACGACTTTAACCATTAAAGAGATTATAAAATGTAATGTTATTTGTCGTCATAATGATGGACCATCATGTTTAATATGATTAAAGAAATGAATATATGAAAATTGTCCTTATGTGATGTAACAAGTAATGTGAGATGAAAAGGCAATTATCGTGTAGATGTGAAACTCACTTTATTGATCTTATTCTAATTAACTCATGTAGCATCCTCTTCGATGTTAGGTGCAATAACATGAATTCAATTTCCCTGCATTTAATTGAAAATATCATTTAGTGTCACTATGTTGCCACGTAGGGTTATATTCCATCGCCTTTATGACAAATAGCATCTTTCGATTATAATTTAAACCAAACAAGTATTGAATTGCCATGAAAACTAAGAACGAAATTCTAAGAGTTCAAATTTCTCGCATTGTGTGAAATGTAGGTTTTATGGCCACTTTGGTAATTAGAACATGTCAATATTTGTCGATGGTCCATCTCTAAATACATCGGATATCTTCAATTGCGTTATTATACGCTCCAACCATCGCTAAATCTTGATTTTATTTTTATCAGTCGTGCTAATGACTTACCATAGTACAATTTTCATAGAGTAATAACTCCTCAACCGCTAGTTTCATTTCTTAACTATTTCAAAATTTAAATAGTTGATAATATCATTTTTCATTTAAATTTCTCCCAAGTCAACAAAGGAATTGACTCGGCTTTTGAATTGCAATTTTTAGGGTCCGTTTGATTGCAATGGTAGAAAATGAGTGGAAAAAAAAATGTTTTAAAGGGAAAAGATTTTCCTAAAAAATGTTTTACAAGGAATTGTAATTAAGTGTGTTTGATTGGTATAATTATTCATGAAAAATGTTAAAAGTTTGGAGTCCGTTTAGCTTCATTTTTTATGGAAATTGTCAATTAAAGTGATAATATTTTCTACTATTGGGTCTAGAATTTGTTCCAATTACCAAAAAGTAAAAAAAAAAAAATTTAAACAATTAGAAAAAATTACCATATA
>CAIGRL010286318.1:0-10017 GCA_903798325.1 Fraxinus xanthoxyloides
GAGAAATCATACTAAACGTTTACAGATATCATAAATATTTTACAATTGAAATAAACTATTACAATGTAAACGAAATTACAACTCAGACTAAGCTAATATTTACAATGTACAGCCAAAGTTGGACAAACTGTAGCCTGCAGCTGCGATTAGGTCAATGGGCTAGGTAAAGCTACGGTCCTTGACACATGGACTTGAGTCTCAGGAGATGTACTTTAAATTCGTCCTGCGCATCCATGGCTTAAATCAATATTCCAAATTTAGTGATGCGCAAAAAATCTCTCGACAATGATTTCCCCTCTATTTTCTTTGTACCAGACTGAAAAGAAAATCTGTAAATATTTGCTCATACTCTGGCATTTTACCATATCCTGCAAATTATACACAAGCAGGTAAGAAGTTGGATTTGCAATTCAAATATTAATGCTATCATAAGTGGTATTAGAAATACATATAGTGGACTGTGGCATACCAGGAAAATAGTTGATGTCTATGACATAATAACGGTCTCGAGTTCCATGCTCTCGAATTATATCAAGGTTGAACAGCCGGAGACCCTATCGAATAGAATAAATCAAGAAATGTAAATAATGATCGATCATGTGATGAAGAGAACCAATTACATGTAAAAATAACACCAGTTTTCTTCCTTAATGCAGTTGAAGAATCAGAAAGGGAAAGAAGAATACCAGTCGTCGACGTAGTTCCTCCGCCAGTTTCTCAAGTAATGGTCGCGGAGGGAGTTCTGCAGGGAAGAAGGTAACAACTAAAACATAAGTTCTGCTCTAACATACGTTACCATGGTCAGAAATAGATCACTAAACATGGTGCATGCACGAATCACTAGCTTGGCCGAATAACAGGCGGTCAAAACAATTATATAATTAAAGAGGTCCATGTGAGAAATATAAACATATTCCAGCACACTACATTACAAGCCAATCAGTTAATTCATATAACATATATTGCATAGAATAATCTGAGTGCTCCAATAGTATAAGCTCACCACCGACGCATGGATCTAAGTCTGCTTCATCGGCTGAAGCAGCAGCACAAGATACTCTGGGAAAGCGGTATACACCAGCATTGTTAGAGAGTTCACGCTTACTAACATCAGGTAAGGAGAAACGCCTGACCACCTTAATTGCTTCCCCGACAATATAAACCTTGAACAGTACACCTCCTACAGACACGAAGAAAATATAAAGAAAGTGATGCATTCACCACGAAGACAACGGAAGAGATGCTTAACACGTCAATGACAACCTCGTACCATGATTTATAAATTCCTGCAAGACAAGTGGAGGTTCCAAATTCTGAAGGGAGAATTCATCATATGCTAGAGATAACTCATGTGACTCTGCAAACAAGGGTTTTGCCACTGTAACATAAAGAATGACAAAATTAAGAAATATTTAAAGTGAGAGGCAATAACAATTAAATTTCCTAAACTAAGTGTGACAATCAATACAAGTTGTAAATCATCATATTTGTACAAATAATACAGAACTTGCCATACATCATAATAATTGCACAATTAAATGCTCATAACACTTACACGACGTGGTGCTCTCTTTGAAATTATTGATTAAACTCATAGACGTAAACATATGATGACGGCATACCAATGGGTAACTTCAGCCCAGCCTTGTTGACTGCATCAGGTATTGATGATGGTTCTTTCTTGAATATCAATTGTTTTGGGACACCGACTTTTCCTACACTAGATGAACACAAAGCCATCAGATTTTGTAGAATTATTGTAGAAACACAACTTCAGGTAGACCATTTGTAAATTATTTCTAGTCCAGTAGCAAGAACATAAATAAGAACCAAGCATACTTCAAACACCCGCACCCATCCACCCAAGAAAAAAGAGGTTGAGAGAATGAAAGCATCAGGAAACAAAAAGGTCATGAGTCATTCATCCTAATCTAGATAAAGAATTACCATAGGCATTTGACAGGCTCAGGTCAGCAACATCCTGAAGCATAGACTGGCGATTATGCACGTGCTGTATGGCATCTGGAGGATCAAGAACTGACTTCAGGATGGTTTTTACCATAGGAATTTGACAGGCTCAGGTCAGCAACATCCTGAAGCATAGACTGGCGATTATGCACGTGCTGTATGGCATCTGGAGGATCAAGAACTGACTTCAGGATGGTTTTCCCTATAATCCTTCAAAAAGGAGGTAAATATATGGTAAATGATGACTTCAAGGAAGATAATATTGTATATCGACAAAATGAACAAGCACGACACGTCGAGTCAGAAGCTCCAGATTCTCAACCAGGGGAATAAAATTACGAAACACAGATTAGGAATCTTAGTCACATGCCATCTCTAACATGAAATTCTATTGTGAAACGTCAAGCTTTATGGATGACAAACTGCATCTTCCACTTCCACGTCGAGACCAACCACCATTGCAATATTCACAGCTTCCAAAGCCAAAGAAAGCAAAATAAGAAGAAAAGAAAACTTAAAAAAATGAATCAAGCAATTCACATGAGAACATAATCAAATTACAGGAGAACAGCAGCCAAGGACAAATTAAAAGACAGCAGGTATTCCAAATCAACACAGGCACACTACATTCTCTCCCAGGGAATGGCTTAATATTGCAAATAATAAATAGCTGAAAACTCCAGACCTTCCAAAGCAAATAATAAATTCTAATAGTTTATTGAATAACTATCCATAAATATCTATCATTCTAACTGAAGTGTAGGACACTTGGTTCAACAATTAATAGCATAAAAGGACAAGTGAATAAATATCCAAATAATACAAAATAGAAAGCACTTTGAAGGAAAATACCAGAGAGGAAAAAAAAAGAATTAGGTTAGCCCTCTCCTGTTAAGCTGTTATAAGGGTTGATAATGAGCCCTGGAAAAAGGAAACCTAATCTTTTGTTGATATGCTAAAAAACCTGCAAACTAGGTAAACATCCCCTTGAGAGAGAAATCCTCGTCACTGAAATCGAGGCTTTGACCTCAGTTATCAAGTCATGATTCATGACAGAGGACAGAACAAAGCATTCTGCAAGTTACGTGTGATGGGAAGAAGTTTCAAGCAAAAAGACTGCTGGTTGCCCATAAGTTATTGACATTCCATGCCCATTTCACATCATCAAATCACATTGTGTGATAGCCTAAGCAGTCAAATTTGTGCTTTCTTAATCATATCTATACTTTGATAAAGTGTGTTTAGACGGACAAACCTCAAGTACGCGTCGCCATTCCTTTCCTGATAACTGCAAAAACAAGTGAAATCTGTTAGACGTTTATACATTTTATTTATTAAAGGTTTAACCCCAACCTTGAGGGCCCCCACCGCCCCGCCCGTAGAGCATTGTGGAGGAGGTAAATCGCGAGATGTATCTCAACGGACTAGACTACAAGAGTTGTCATACTGGTGCCCACAAAGAGTTCAATTACAAACTTTGTTAGAGGCAGGAATCGATCCCTCACACTGCAACTGCCAACTCGGCTGAAACTACCTCACTCTTTTCCTTTGCACCATTGAGCTTTGTCCCGAGGGCTATACATTTTATTTACTAAACATGGATGAAGTTGTCGAAAGTATAATCAAATAGCATCCTCCTAAAAGTGGATAAACAAACGAATTAAGCCGGGTAAGCTAGCAAAGCACACACCTTATGCAACACGATATCAAAGGGTCCTTGATCTGAAAGGGGTTTATTTGGGTCAATAGCAACGAACAGAATTCCCTTATTCCTGCATTTCGCGCGCACACAGAACATGAACTTCGTTAAACTTCAGTTGTGTACGGAAATACACCAGTAGATACAATAGGAACAAAAAAATCATCCTCCATCCGTAAAAAGCCTTAACCAAATTCACAAAACAAATGCAATCTCAAAAATAAAAATAAATAAATAAATAATTTCATAATTAAAAGTAATATTAACTAAAATTTTAAAATCAATTATCGCAAACCTTGAAAATGTCATAAAACAAAATAAATAAAAAATTAAAAAACTGCATCATATCTGATGAGCAAACACCATGGCACTTATTTTTCCTATATTTTCTCCTCAGCAATTAGAAAAAGATGGAAAACATATTGAAAGATTTACCTAGCCAAACCTTCAAGCTTGGGTTGCAAAAAGCTTTTAGTTTTCTTAGATGTAAGAGCATATCCCACCACGGCGACATTCGTCGGAGGAGGAAACCCTCCTCCAACCACCGCCGTATATCTCTTTTGTACTGCCACTTTCTCCTCCTCCTCCTTCTCATTTGTCACCTTTTCCTCTTTTACTTCATTATAAGTTACCTCGCCACCCATTCTGATTCACAAACCCTATTATAACGTATATATGCACACGCTTGTGAAGTTTACCCAAAATTTAATCCCCTCTATAAGCCAAACCAAGATTTAATCAATTGTATCTAATTTGATTTAAAATTACTCAAAATTACAAATGAATTGTGGAATTTTACAAATTATAGTCTGTTGCGGGCTATCAGTAAACGGAGATTTAGCAGAGAGGCTATTAGAGAAATTTTGAGAGAGAGAGGAGGGGGGATCTCTAAACAACCAAAATGCTAGGAGCGGATAGAGAGAGGAGCTTAATACAGTATGTGCCGCCTCACTATTGTACGCGCTAGATGACGTGGAAACACTTACCAATTTATTCTCTTTTTTTTCTTTTTTCTTTTTTTGAAGTAAAAACAAAAAACTTTGAAGGGGAATGTCTAATAATCTCGAAGCCCGTGATTTGAATGTCTCGTGATGTTTTTTTTTTCTTTATACCCAGGTATCCCAACTTAACCAGACTAATTCCTAGACCTTTAGCCACCGGTCCCTCAGCCTCGAGGAGGTAAATCGCGGGTTATGCCCTTATTGGCTCTCACGTTCTTGCACTGCTTATACTCCTGATCCCAATAGATTTCTTCTCACTGTCTTCCAGTCATTGCCTTGTTTTCGAGAAAAATCCACCTTTCAAGACTCTTACCTTCCAGGAATCAAACTCTCCACCCTGGGGTTGCAAACCCAAATGCAATTGTTCCACCAACTTGAATGTGCCCTGGGGGCGAGATGTTTTTTATTTTAGCCTCGTTTGTAAATGAACAAAAAATGAATAATATTTCTAGAAGATCATGTGGTGAGAAATATGAAAAATTTTAAATTTACGTATAAAATATTGTATTGTTTAAATGTGTGATTGAAAATGATCTTATAGTATAAATTAAAGAGTGACAAACAAGNAGATTTCTTCTCACTGTCTTCCAGTCATTGCCTTGTTTTCGAGAAAAATCCACCTTTCAAGACTCTTACCTTCCAGGAATCAAACTCTCCACCCTGGGGTTGCAAACCCAAATGCAATTGTTCCACCAACTTGAATGTGCCCTGGGGGCGAGATGTTTTTTATTTTAGCCTCGTTTGTAAATGAACAAAAAATGAATAATATTTCTAGAAGATCATGTGGTGAGAAATATGAAAAATTTTAAATTTACGTATAAAATATTGTATTGTTTAAATGTGTGATTGAAAATGATCTTATAGTATAAATTAAAGAGTGACAAACAAGGGTTTAAATAAGTAATTTCACAACCTACTTAAATATGACGCCCTATTTAATATTTAGAATGTGTTTGATAGATATTATTAAAAAAATGTATTTTAAATAGTGATATGATGGGAAATACGTGGTTAAAATAAGGAAAAGTTATTGATGTGATGAAGAACATTATTTTATTAAAAATATGTGGTTTAAAAGGAATTTTGAAAAAATGTATTTTGCAAGAATGTGTACCAAACGGGAGCGTAGCTAGAGTAAATATTAAAATGTAGATTTTAATCTAATTCAAACTCAACAATTAGTTTTAACCACATATTTTATGAGATTCACGACTTTTTAACCATACATTTCATCATGTTTGTTAAAATTTACTAAAAATTCGATTTTAATCCACACCAAATAAGTACTTATTCAATTATAGATTCGTTGTCCCTTAAAATTTTAGCTCATATGTCATAGAGATAAAAATCAAATTTTTAATAAATTTCAAAAAAAAAACAAAATTTGATGATAAGTATGGTTAAAAAAAGTCATGATTCCCACAAAATATGTAGTTAAAATTAATTGTTGGCTTTGATTTAAATTTTAATCAATTTTTTAACAATACCAAACAAGGACTTGGTGAGTTTTTTAAACTACCAAAATATAATGAAATGTCAAAAACTTAATGAAAATCATTAGATATTGACATTTCGTAATTCTTTTAATGGAATTATAGCCTAATTTATTATATAATGTAATATTAGGTAAAAATCGATCAATGGAAGTGAAACTGAAAGAAAGAAGCGAAAAATGACGAAAAATGGCAAGACCCAAAATTTGGGGACTAAATTGCAAATACTCAAAAGTTATGTCGGAACTCACGATGAAAATTTGAGAATTCTAGGTGTCAATTGAATACAATTAAAAGTCAAAATGAGTGAAAATATGACCAAAATATTTTCAAAAATCAATTTTCAACTCCACAAGGATCTCCTGATTTTTAGTTGGAGATTGAAACTCATTTTTGGCCTAGTATAAGTTCGAATTGACAAAGATCTATTTCTATCAAAGTCTCATTTGAGTATCTTTCCAACGCATTTTGAATCACCTTAATCGGATATCGAAAGAAAACGTTATGACAAATTTACTAAAGCAGATGTAGAGTTTGGAACGACGACTTAACATCCAATCGCTACGAAGAGACAACAAAAGCAAAAACAGAAACACAATGCCTAGGCACTGATTTATAGCGCCTATGCGCTACACAGGAAAGGAACACAGCGCCTAAGCGTTGTGCCGCAAATTTTAAGGTTATGCTGTTTTGGGCCACGAAAAGTTCAAAAAACTCCAAATTTGGGGGAAATGTATAGTGGAGTATAAAGAGAAGAAATGAGGAATTTTTAAGGGCTCCACATATTGAGAAAGCAAAGATATAACTAGATGTTAAAGAGCACAATTCAAAGGGGGAAAACGTCAAGGAATTCACATTTTGAAAGGAAGTACATATTGGTACAAGTTTTATTTCTTTTTTACATCTATATTCAAAATTCGGTGATGTACTCAATAACTTCTTCTTTTTCTTCTTCATTTATTATGAGTAGCTGAATTTTATGTTAAGACGAAAGATGTAATCTACTTGAAAACCTTTATGTCTATTATTCAAGATTCTTGGTATTTTATCGTTCATGTGTTGATTTTACTATAAGTTTAATAAATTAAATTACTTGATCCCTAATTTAATGACTTTGTTTTACGAATTAAGAGGTGAGTTTGAGATTTAGATTATATGGTAAAATTCGATAATTTAGTATAACGTATAGAGATACCCATACTAAATATTGCGACCATACATGAATTATTATAACTAATATTTCGTTTAACTAAGGTAGATTTGCATGGAGACATGTGATTGAAATAGTTAAATAAGCTCAATGAGAACTCAGAGGGGTAAATTGAATACCATAGAAGAATTCGATCGAACACTGTATTAGACTCTTGAATTAGGACTTAAAGGTTATCAGTAGGTGTAATTATTCGTCCCTAATTTCCATCCATTGTTTGAAATCTCAATCAATCTTTGTGTGCAATTTAATTAAGGTAAACTGTTTAAATCAAAAATCCATATCAACGCAAAACCTTTGTTTACTTTCATCACATAGGAGTTAGAAAAATCTAATTAAGGTCTAAAGTATAGTTATCGTGGAAATTATAATCCAGACTCAAATGTCCACTATATTATTTGTTATGATATCGTACACTTACGATAAAAAAAAATGTCAACAACACACAAATTCAAGATTTTTTCTTATTTTTTAACTACACATTCTTCATCAAATGACTATTCCAAAATGTATTTTTTTTAAAAAAATGGCACTCAAACACAGCCTTAATACATAATTTTACTACTACCAAAAAATATTTATTGTTTTCTCTATTTTTTATTTTTATTATCTTTCTTCCAAATTGTTATATTATTTTTCTCTATTAAAAATTGAAATACTTTAAATACATTTAATTATAGAGAAAAAATTTCACTCTCCAGATTTGGAGAACCAAACTCACTCTCTAAATTAAAATTGTTGATGATACAAATCGGACCAACAAATTCTACTCACCTAACTACAATTTTCACTTCCTAAACTCACCAATTTTGATGTTCAAACAAGAGCAATAAGTAAAACAGCTATTTGAGAGAGAGATATTCGAATTGTATTATTTTTATTGGCTTCTTGATAACTGATTTTGTTTACAATTGTCATGCTTTACGGGTGTGTTAACAGTCTGTAGCTAGTTTGGAAGAAAGAAAGGCTTGCATCTTATTATGGGAACACTTCATATTTTCTTTCCCTTAACAAATTCTAGAACTTTTTGTTTCTTTTGATGCGTTACAAAATCATTGTTACTCACATATTTCTCTTCAATAATGATGGGTGATGTGGGCTATTTTTTGGGGTGCGGGGTATGATTACTACAATTATTTGTGTGTGCTTTAAGTTCTTTTTGCACGTTTTTAGGATGATGGCCTGAACGCATTTAATACGCATGTCAGATACATTTGATCGAGTTCATTCTTTTGTAAATTCTTGTTCAGACGCCTTTTAATATTCAATGACTGCAATTGCCTACGTAGTTTGGCTAGCTCTGATTCATCTAAATATGTAATTTAACATTCACATTTCTTTTTGGAACCTATAAATATGTTTTTTTATTCAAGTGGGTTTCTTTCTTACTTCTTTCACTATTAATCCTTCTTAGTAATTGTATACATTTCCTTTGCCATCATATCTTTCCAAAGTGATTCTAAAAATATTTCCCGAAGATACGAGGTTGAAGGTTCCCGTTTGAATGATTTGTATCCTGACATGCCTTTTTCTTCTCTAGATGGGTCCCAGTGTCTTGTGACATGGTCACATCCCTTAATGAATCCTTCAGAATCAGAGGATGTCCTAAAATTTTATGATCAAGGCGGTAGTCCCCAACCTAAGGTTGATAAAACTTGCGAGGCTTTGACTACTAGTGATAGAGAGAGTTTCGAAGTTTCAGAGATATTTTCGAATATTATTGAGATAGATTTTGCTGAAATTCAAAACTGCTTTGGTGTCCATGGTGATGTAAATTGATTTGTCCTGGGCAATTTCAGACTGCGGATTGTCCATCCCATAATTGTATAGCTATTCAAAAGTGTTCAATGGTTATATGAGACCTATACTCTCTTTTCACCCTTTCTTTCACATTGTCCTCTCCACCTTTAATATTGTCTCGCCTAACTTACCCAGAACGGATGGGGCCACATGGTTGGATAATTTTTATTATGGGATATTGTAAGTATAAAGGGAGAGCTTCTTCCAGATTTTTTCTTTCTATTTATAATCTGGTGAGGGGCGAGGATTACCATGCACTCACATAATGGGTACTTTATTTCACTAATCGCTCATCTAAAACATGCCTGAATTTCATCACCACTCCTATTAGAATACATAAATGGAAGAAGGGCTTTTTCTTTGCTCATTGTAACTGAGGGCTACATCCCAACAATCTTGATCCTACAGTGGTTATGACTCTTTTTACGGAGATTCCAATGAGTGCTTTTAAGCCTTTATATGCTTTCCCTCCCTTTTTTTTAACTAATAATCATGTTCACATAGAGAAATTGTCGACCCTCTTTGAGGTTAAGCCCTTAGGGATCTTCGTACTTTGGTAACAACTATTCTTAATTTGAGCTTTGAAGGTCGTGAAGCCGAGATGCTATTGAGCTCCTCCGATCCAGAATTCCATAACACCGGCATTCAAGTTACTCTGAGTAAATTAATGCATTTTTTTCCTTGATTTAATGGTCTTTTCTTATCTTTCGGAAAATAT
This sequence comes from Fraxinus xanthoxyloides, assembly GCA_903798325.1. Lineage (NCBI taxonomy): Eukaryota > Viridiplantae > Streptophyta > Magnoliopsida > Lamiales > Oleaceae > Fraxinus > Fraxinus xanthoxyloides. Next base: position 9,890 of record CAIGRL010286318.1, read on the forward strand.
TAAATATCTATTTGTTTTGCAGTGTGAACTTATTTGGGTGCCACGTCCTCGGTGGCTCCTAAGCACAAGAAATCCGTCGCACCCCCCTAAATAATAAACCCATGGGGTTCCAAGAGCTTTAAAGACTT
>CAIGRL010286320.1:0-10251 GCA_903798325.1 Fraxinus xanthoxyloides
ATTAAAATTTTAATTTACGTTAAAATCAACAATTAATTTCAATCACATATTTTATGGAATTCAAAAGTTTTTAACCACACATTTTATTAATTTTTATTAAAATTTACTAAAAATATAATTTCTATGTAAATCAAATAAGGATATAATATGTAGTTATAAAAAATTTATTGCCATCGCATAATATTTTAAGGCAGTTCTTCGGTGTTTTACTTGGAAGTGAAGGAGATGTTCTCTTCGTGTTTCATTTTTTAGTTTTGAGTTTTAAATTCATTTTGAGTTCTATGTTTTGAGTGTCTATTTTGACATTGCTGAAAACACGTTCTTTTTGTCATTTTGAAAAATTATTATTATTTTTTTTAAAAAGTTTCGGCTTTGTTTTAACTGAAAACAGTTAAAACGATTTTTTTTTTGCATTTTTCGTTTTCTTTGTAAATTTTAAACTCATTTTTGGAAATTCGTTTATGAAAATATGTAAGTAAATATACTTTCAATGTTTTTAAAAACTAAAAATGGTTTGAAAATAACAAAGAGAATATACCCTAACTTTTTAGTAATCGAGCCGAAATTAGGACTAGGGTGAGAGGAAAAGTAAATAGAAAGGATGAGATGGGAATGATAATACAAAGTTTTGGGGGAAAGACTCTCAATCCTTGGTACAACATCTAAATTGTGAATTTATGCAATTATTGTATTATCGCTTACAATGAATGCTAGTAAGCAACAACTCTGCAACTATCCACATCTCACATTTTTTCTCGAGATAGCTCAAGCTATCAAGAACAAAAAATAACAATGCTGCTCAAATTAAGGCAAAACCAAAGATTTATTTGGCACCCCATATACTAAGTAATTTTTTTTTTTATTCCACAAGAATTCATTTTTCGACTAATAATAACCTCGCACACTTTTAAACGTGCGTAACAGTTTTAAAACTTAATTTTGTCAACTTCATTTTCGTCGTGCTTCGCTATTTTAATAAACAGCCATCACAAGAATTCATTTTTCGACTAATAATAACCACGCACACTTTTATTATCTCAACCATAACATTTAAACGTGCTTAAGAGTTTTTAAAACTTAATTTTGTCAACTTCATTTTCGTTGTGCTTCACTATTTTAGTAAACAGCTATGTCATAACGGCGATTCACCTTTTCAAGACACGAAAAGTACAATACCAATACTAAATATAATAGATCAAGGAATTTAAAGAGATGTTTAAAACCAAAAATATTATGAAACCAAAACATAAGAATAAATTTAAAATCAAATTCGAGGTGGACAATTCTTTTACCACGACAAAAGAATGTTCCAGAAGAAACTAATCTTTTGCTCGTGCTCTACAATCAATCGCGACTCTATAACAAAGGTAAAAACTGTAGTGTAGATTTCGCATCAATTCGACACAAAATTTAAACGATTGATTGCAATGGAAATCTTTTGTCTAAGGAAAAAGAAAAATGAAAAATGAAAAATGAAAAATGAAAAATGAAAAAGGAAAGGGCAAAAATAATAAGAAAAGAAAGGCGACTATTTTATTACAGTCGCGCGTCTTCCGTTGTCGAGCTTTTACGTTCTAATTTCTATCTCTAAATCCTCACTTCTTCCATTCTTCCTTTCTATCTCTTCGATCCAGCTCGATCGACGAATGCAGGTAAATTTCTCGACTATTCTTAAACTTACCGCAATTGAATTAGCTTGAATTGAGTGCATTCGGTGTTGAATTTTGAATAAAGGGTATTCATGGATAAAACCCTGATTTTTCACTTTGCTTAAATTAGGGGTTTTGAGCGTATGAATTAACTGTTGAAGACTTGGAAGTATTATAGTTGGGTTGATCTGCTATGTGTTAGTTTGTACTCGAAATTTGTCTTTTCATATTATAAGTTCAGTGGCATAAAACCTCGGCAATTTTTTTTTTTTTTTAATGGAGTCTCTTCAATTTTTTCTTTGTGTATGTGCTTAAAATTTAAAATTTGGTTCTAGTTGTTATTTTAAGTGATACTAATTTACTGAAAGGAGGTTCTAACATTGAATGTGTACTGACGGGAATCTCTAGCAGAATTCTGACTTTCAGCTTTCGTTTTTGATTTTAAGTGATGTATAATTCTTATGGACATCCAGTACAGCTCTCAAAAGCAAAAGCTTTTGGAATTCTATTCTTTGCTGCGGATCATAGTGATATCCAGAAAACAAAATTTAGATTTAATCGTAAACAAATTTTTTCAGTATGAAGTTTGTCCACTTCAATACCCATTCAATGACTTTGGCACTGAACGTTCCAAAAATGGGTACTGTTGTCCGAATTCAAAAAAGACGCCTGTTGGCATTTCCGCCTTCCTTCTCTTCCCGGGCCTATTTGAAAGAACATCTGGTACTTTTTGGTATGAATATCTGAATTGGTTGTTCGTTGTTCAAGACTCCTTGTTATGGAGTTCTAATTGTACATTTCTAGCTGAAGTTGCATTCAAGTTTTCAGTGACCTTCCATATTAGCTTGTATAGAGTTTAACTAATAAAAGATGTGAATTGATTGATCGTTATTAATTTTTGAAAGTTGGTACTGTAACCTTGACTTATACTTGTTCCTAATGGCTTATTCTTATTAGGTTTCATAAAGTTGTAGCTTCTGAAGTAGATTGATTTCCAACACTCACTCTTGAGGAGAAGGCTCTGTAGATATGAGATCTGAACAGTGAGTTTTGATAATGGCCGGAAATTCGAGATTCGAATTGACTTCGGCTAGCCCTGAATCCAGTTTTGCTGGGAACTATCAAATTGGGCAAAGAGGGAGTTATTCTAGTCAGGCACTGGATAGGTCTGGAAGCTTCAGAGAGGGTGCAGAAAGTAGGATGTTTGGTTCTGGAAAGGCTACATCTAGGGGGAGTGCTATGTTGGCAGGGGAATTACCTGCATTGTCCCAATGTCTGTTGCTGGAGCCGATTGTTATGGTTGATCCAAAAAACTATACACGATCTGATGAATTAAGGAGGGTTCTGGGCTTTTCTGTTGGCTGCAGCTCGGAAGACAACTCTTTCAGTGCTGGTCATCTGAAGAACTCACCTCCAGTGGCGGAGGAACTAAAGAGATTGAAGGCAAGTGTTTCAGATACTTGTATCAAAGCCAGGTAACTTCTATTCTTCATATTATTTTTGTTCTTTTGAGATCTGCTGGACAATAGAGTTATTTAAACACCCTAGAGATCCCGTTCATGCCTGTCTCTTCGTTTCCTGTCATGGAGGTGAAAAATATCTTGAATATTAACATTTATTATTCATTTATCACCAAATATGAATTAGTTTAAGCTGTTTTTGTTTGTTTTTGTGCTAACATTGTCAAACTGGCTCTTGAGGTAAATAATCAACATGAATTGTAGAAACCTTCAGCATAACGTGACATTTTAAATGTTCTCTTTTAGCCTTTTTTAACTGAATATGCTGCATTCTTCTTTTTGACTAGTGGTAGAGCAAAAAAGTTGGATGAGCATTTAAATAAATTGAACAAATATTTTGACGGCATAAACTCCAAGAAGCTGCAGCGGAATGAACTATCCACAAATGAAAGATCAGGCAGTTCAAACCTGAAGATTGGAACCCAGGTAAATCGAAGCTCGTTGGAACTTGGAAATCGGAAATTCGAGGATAGGCCTAAGAATGTCATTCTGAGCAAGCGTGTACGCACGTCAGTGGCAGAGACTCGGGTTCGTTATATTTCCTACCCTTAAATCTCATTTCTGATTTAAAAAATAGAAGTAGGAGGCACACATGTTTTCAATCTGTTTACTTCGACAACTTTCACTTCACTTCCTTTGTCTGCCTTTATCTGTATCATTCTCATCCAGCTTAACTAACGGAGATAAGAATTGTGATATTGAATGGCAGCAAAAGAGGCTTTACCCAACTCTTTATGTAATACATCCATTATCACTCACATGTAGAAAGTATGAAAACTTAACAGACATTTTTAGATGGACAATCCATAAAAATTAAAAATTTAATAGGTAAAATAAATATTTAGTTTTCATGATATATTCCAGTGCTTTAACATAGTTTAATCTCATTTGACCAGTTTCCTGATTCTTCTTAAATTTTTCCTACATTTTTGGAGAATAACTTTCCCTGCTATATTTGTACTGTTTTGAGAATTGACAATTCTTTTCCGCTCTTTCAGACAGAAGGCCGTGGTAATGGGCTACCACGGCAGCCGATCGTGGTGTCAAAAGACCGAGACATGCTTAAAGATAATAGTGCAGATTCTGATATGGTTGAGGACAAGATAAGGAAATTACCTGCGGGTGGAGAGGGTTGGGAGAAGAAAATGAGAAGGAAGCGTTCTATTGGTGCAGCCTTTTCCAGAACTATTGGCAGCGATGGGGAAGTGAAACGAACTGCGCACCATAAGCTTGCCAATGAGCACAGTCTGCAATACTGTGATACTTCCCATGGTTTCAGGTGCCTATATTCATATTATGTAGTAAAACACTCATGGTTTCACGCCATTGCTGCTGCTGCTTCTTCTTTTTTTTCTTCTCTTTCTTTTTGTTTGCATGATTTACTGGTATCTAGCCATGACTAAGATGACCTTTCAGCTACATATTTGAAGACTGGAACTATTATCCTTGAAATTTCGTATGCTTATAAACAATATATGGCTTTAGACAAGAAACTTTGGAGATGCATCTCTCATTTTTACAATTATGGACTGACACACTTCAAAAAGATTTTAAAATCATATTTCTTAGCAAAAACAGTTCATGGCATGAGTATATCATGGGATTTATATTGGTGTCCAACTGTCCACATCGTTAATTCTATTTTTAATTATTTCTTCATTTGTATACTTAAATCTTTTAAAAAGAATCCTTACGTTAACTTTTTACCGTTTGACTAATTTTTAGATCCAATGATTAAAACTTGATTGATGCGAACTGACTATTTCTCCAAGGAAAAATGATTCTGTCACATAATTGAGATATGTTCACAAGAAATTAAATCGTTCAGTCCAAATAAAAGTTAAGCTGGCTACATGTGTTCATAATGTCATGATTTCTGAACTTCTGGGGACGGGATGGTAGGGCGTTGCCTCTTTAAATCTGAGAAACGCATTCATTTTAATGCAGTTTAGTTTATTTAATATGTTATGGTTTGATTCATCAAACTGAATTTAACTTGCGTGTGTTATTTTGCTAAAATTATCTCTGTTGGGTTGATTACTTGGTTATCAAAGGTGAATAGAAAGTGCGATTTTCTCACATTGCAACAAATGAGCATACATTTCATAGTTAATTCTTTAGCTGCACATCAAAACTCTAAATGCTGTTTAAACCCTTGAAACTCGTTTCACAGATCAGGGGCTTCTAATGGTGCCAGTGCCACTAGCAAATTGGATTCTACATCTTCCCCAGCTAGTTCTAGTGTTCGTGCAACGTTCAAAAATGAACAAGAAAAATCTGTTCCTTCACGGGATATTTCTGCTGGACCAACTAAAGAGCGAATTCTGGGGAAAGGAAATGTTAAGTACGTTCAACCTATTTAATGCTTAAGAGTCAGAAAAGACTGTATATTCAGCTAACTAGTGTTTGTTTTGCCTGAAATCACGATTTTCTGGTGATGATACTTCTACTGGATTTTCTTTTAGGTCGAATACCCTTGATGACAATCATGCGATTTGTTCTAGTCCAGTAATAAAAGGAAAAGCCTCGAGGACTCCACGAACTGGCTCTACAATTCCGACCAATTCAGCTTCTAATGTTCCTCGTTTGTCAACTCTGGAGAGCTGGGAACAAACCACGGGCATAAACAAAAACCCTTCAGTTAATGGAGTTAACAGCCGCAAGCGCGCTGTTCCTGCAGGATCATCTTCTCCGCCAATTACTCAATGGGGTGGTCAGAGGCCACAGAAAATTTCTCGTAGGAGGACGAATCTTGTATCGGTGTCAAACCATGATGAAGTACAGATGCAGTCTGAAGGATGCTCGCCTACAGATTTTGGTGCCCGATTAAGCTCTTGTGGAAATAATCCTCTTATCTCGAAAAATGCAGCAAATGGAACCCAAAATTTCAAACCTAAATCTGGAAATGTTTCATCCCCTGCGAGATTGTCTGAAAGTGAAGAATCTGGTGCTGGTGAAAACAGAATGAAGGAGAAATCTGTAGGTAGTGGCTATGTGGACAAAAAAGCTACAAGTGCTGGTCAGGATGCTGGCTCTTCTGCAATAGTTTCTAAAAAGAATAAAGTTGTGGTTAAAGAAGAAATTGGTGATGGTATACGGAGACAAGGGCAGAATGGAAGGATCTCACCATTTTCTAGGGCTAGTATTTCACCAATGAGAGAGAAGCAGGACAATGCAGCGCCGGCCAAGCCACTCCGAAATGCGAGGTCTGGTTCTGACAGGAGTGGAAGGTACTGGATATTTTCTTAACAGGAAAAATTATGCCTACATTTGACATTTTCTTGTTTCCTCACTCATGGGGATTTTCGTTAAACTGTGACAGCAAGTCAGGCCGCCCTTTGAAGAAGCTGTTGGACCGCAAAGGTTCTTCTCGTCTTGGCCTTGTAGCAAACGGGGGTTCTCCTGATTTTAATGGTATACATTTAAATATAATATATTATCAGAATTATTTTCCTACATTTTAGAGTGATTTGACATTTTGCGTTATCCATATTGGATTTGTCAGTAGGTGAAAATTTGCCTTTGTTTGTCTGTCATTGTCTCTCTCAGTTGTTAGATACTATGCTAGTCTAGAATGGTATCAACCACTGGTTGCTTGTAGTTAGTTTACCTCAGTTCCTGAGATTTCTTAAGTTACACTGTGTATGTGAGGTTTGAGATCAGTTATTTATGGGACTCCATATCATAATTAAACCAGTTTTACCAGCTTAAATTATATAACTTATGGAGGATTAACTAACACTTCTGCTTGCCCCAAACGAAAGACGGAAAAACCCGCAGCTGAGATAGATGGAAAAAACCCTCTTAAACAGATTCCCATTTTTCGAAATTCTTAAGATCATGCACTACTTTGTTGATGCATTATGATTTTTCAGGAGAATCAGAGGATGACCATGAAGAGCTCTCGTCAGCTGCAAGTTTGGCTTGCAATTCCAGCTGTATGTGTCTCGCTTCAATTACTTTTCTGTCATATTGATTATATTGCTTTCTCAAATAGATCATGGGAATAATGTTTTCTTTCTCCTTTTTTTTACATAGTTCTTGCCTGTTCAAGCCCATTCTGGAAGAAAGTTGAGACAATGTTTACTTCAATTGGTACAGACAAAAAGTCATACTTGTTACAAAAGGTGACTACCTTAATAGTTAGATGTGTTATAATATGGCTCCCCTTCTTATTTTGGTCAGTTTGTAAATGGTCGGTGGGACTCTTAAATTCTTCTTTGTCGTTTTGGACTAGCTAAAATTAGCTGAAGAGTTTGGAAGTTCGTCTCAATTCTCTTGCCATGGCAATGATGTTCAGGTGAAATTGGTTTGTGATATGTGGTCGCTCTTCTTTTCTCTCTAATTCTTTGATTTTTTTTAATATAGTTTCACTGTGAATATTCTACACATAATTCAATATACAAAAGAATCAAACACCATATTTGGTCCTTTCGGCCTCTTGGCTTTAGATTACTATAATTTCAAACTTCTGGAGGGAACAGGTTGTTCTGCATCTATTTATATCTGTGGATCTGCTTCACCTGAAATTCAAAACCGTTCTTGTTTTATCAGGGTGATGTCCACAAAAAAAAATCAGCATTTGATTCTCTTTCTGGTAAGACAAATGGGCAGATGACAAATGAAATTGGGACAAAGGACTCTTCTGATACGGTGGAATTTGTTGAGCAACTACAGAATTCTTCTTTGTTTGGGTCCCTAGACACAGAGAAAATACATGACACTCCACTTTATCAAAGGATACTATCTGCTCTTATCGTGGAGGATGAAATTGAAGAATTTGAAGAAAATGGGTTTGGAGGGCCAAGTAGTTATCCTTGTGATTTGCGCCTTATTGATACTGAAAGCAGATATCAAGATGGAATGGAATTTTGTGAGCCATTATTTGGTGTCCAAACTCCGAAAAATGGTAATGCGCACATATTTGTTTCTTGTAACGGAAATACTGACTACAATAGAAACCCTGGTGTTCGGCGTCATCCATGTAATGGACAATTGATGCAAGGGGATGGTGGATATGTGCATTCAGAGGTGGAAGTGTTGGTTAGACTTTCAAGATGTGATTATGGTTCACAAAGTTTCCAGCCAAATAATTATGGCATTTCTTCCATTGATTGCCAATATGAGCAGATGTGTCTTGAAGACAAACTTGTGCTGGAATTGCAAAGTGTTGGCCTATTTTTAGAAACAGTGGTAAGCTTGGAGATTGAAGTGATGTTTATCATCTTTAATTGAATGGTTTTCATCATAAATTCCCATTCCCTGCATTCCCTCTTTTCCGCTGGACTTGATGAAATAACTTCATCAATAAATTGCATATTTAAACAAACAAAAGCAACTTTTACATGTGTCATGGTTTTCTTTTTGCTACTTTGGATATGTTTCTTATTCATTTAAGTGTTCATTGTTGCGTTGCTCACTGGGATGCCTGCTACAGCCTGCCTTGGATGACAGAGAGGACAAGGTAATCAACCAGGATATTGTTCAGCTGGAGAGGGAACTGCATCAGCAGGTTATCTTGCATCACACCATTTTCATAATCTCTTTTCAACCTTATTTAACTGAGATTATTGAATTATTTTTAGGAGTCTATTTATTTTCCTATGATGAGCGGGCTAAAGCCTCTGCCAAAAATTGTTCTGCTATAAAATTTATCCTTTAATATTACTGAGCGACCCCCCTCTTATTTACACTTGAAACTCTAGATTGGAAACAAAAAGATGTTCCTGGATAATATATGCAAGGCTATTGAAGAAGGCAAGGATGCAGACAAACGGTAAATACTTTAAATTTGGATTTTGTTCATAAGCATTGAACTTCTTATTATCACTAGTACTTGCGAATTGTTGCTCAGATCTTGTTATGACAAACACGTTTTGCTTAATGTGCAGGGACCCTGAGCAGCTTGCTATGGATAAACTTGTTGAGTTGGCATACAAGAAACTTTTGGTAAGTACTAATTGCTTCATGTTGGTCATCCACAGAGCATCAGTTAGCTGTTTAGTTGTACAGATGCGTGCATGACTCACTTTCTGTAAACCTTTATCGGTTTTGTGGAGTATGGCCTTGAAGCAGAAAGTTACTCCTAATCTTTTTGAGTTACAAAAAAAGGTTATGTAACAATTCATGCAAAACATATTTTCTGGTTTGTTGTAATTTTCATTTGACGTGCCAAATTTTATGATGTTTCTTGATTGAAAAACTTGAATGTCAGGCATTTTAAATACTTGATTGTGTCCTGTACAAAAACCTTTTGGGCGAAAAATGTTTGTTTTTGCGTGAAAACTTGAAGATGTCCCTTCAAAGCCACTGAGGTGAGTACCCGGCTGTAAACTTCAGGGACCCATGGGATTAGTCGAGGTGCACTCAAGCTGGCCCGGACATCCTCGGTTATCAAAAAAAGAAAAAAAAAACTTGAAGATTAATATACATTATTGTTGTAGGCTACAGATGATAGTATTATAGACATGACAAAATGGGCTGGCTGCTCTGCCACCGAACTGGCCCGGCCCAACGCCAGGGTGGAATCACCAAGATACATTTTTTATGAAAAATGCTTTACACTTGCTTGCCATATATTTTGACCTTATTAATTTGACTTCCTGTTAAAATTCTTTTTCTTTCATGTCAGATTTAAATCCATCTTTAAGGTCCAATAGTAGAGTATATCTTTGAATAATTTGACAGGCAACTCGGAGGAGTTTCGCTTCTAAATATGGTATTGCTAAGGTGTCAAAACAAGTTGCGTTGGCTTTTGCCAAGAGAACACTTGGTAGATGTCGGAGTTTTGAAGATTCAGGAGTAAGTTGCTTTGCTGAGCCCACATTCCGCGATGTCATTTATGCTGCACCGACTCAGATCACTGAAGGAGAGCCGCTGATCAGTGCAGACCTGGTACTTGCTAATGGTGAGCATGCATTAGTTTTGTTTACGTCGACATGCGATTTTTCAAAAAATTACTGATGTGACACGTTGTTGACATGATTAAATTCTTAATTTTTATAGAATAAATTTAGTTTTATACTTGTAATTTTTCATGTCGAAATCTTTTAAACATAAGTACCTATTTGTTATTTACTAAT
>CAIGRL010286324.1:0-20702 GCA_903798325.1 Fraxinus xanthoxyloides
TGTAAAACATTTTCTTTCCTTCCATTTTCCACCCTTGCAATCAAACGGACCCTAATTCTTTTCAACTACACATTTTTAATAAAATAATATTATATTCAACCAATAAACTTTCCCTTCATTTTTAACCACACATTCTCCATCAATCTGCTATTTCATAATGCATTCTACACAAAAAAAAATGGGCTTAAACAAGCATTAAATTCAGTTTTTAGCAAAAGTTGATAATTTCAAATGGTCAAAATTCAATTTCAACATCAAATTTCATTAATTTTTTTTATCAAGATTTGTTAACACTTTTATTAAAAACTGTTGACCTTGGTTTTTGCATGGGTGACATAGCCAACAGATCCTAACTCTACTCATTTCCACAAGACAAGCTTGTACACACTTGGATAAATCTTTAGTAGCTCGTGGCCTTCTTCAGTGGGAGAAACAGTCGCTAGTACTTCGATGATCAAGTAAATCAAATGTAATAGTATATTTGGGTGTGGGATGGTCTAAAGTTGTGAGTCACATTAGTGTACAGGCACTGAAGATTTACAAGATGATAGAAATGAAAAACAACCTTACTTTGAGTATGTAAAATTGCATTACATTTAAATAACACTAAGCTCCAGTTTGATCTCCATTATAAACAGGGCTCAGTGTGAGATTTTATAATAGAAGATGAGGAGTCATCATCGTTGAATCGAGAGACATGTGGCCTCATCCTGATGGTCGAAGTGTTATATCTTAAGTGTCACTCCATCAATTATAAGCTGGTTGACATTTAATATTTTCTAAAAAGTAGTCACCCTAGAGTCAAGATTTGACATCTGAAATATATATATCAACAATTTGACCTTTTAGGTACCTGCTGTAGAAACAGCACATCAATTAGTCATAGGAGGATCTTGCATTAAAGATATCTTGTAAGAAGTAAGGTGGGATGTACTTTACGTAAAAAAAAGGTTAATTGCTTCGGATTCCCTTCTACAGCAGATGATAACACTTTGCACAGGCCATGGATGGTCGAGCGTTACATGGAACCTCGACACAAGTGGAACATAATCTCAACCACCGTACGTACGAACTCACCTCTATCAGGTAGGATAATGATGTGGAGTGTGGAACTGATCGGGATTGTTATCTAACTGGTTCGTGGTAATGACTTGAAGCCTCATCGGAAGAAGCACAATAGTCACTCAAGTCTATGTATGTCTTCTTTTGACAAGGTGATAGTTGTGCATTTGAAAAAAAAAAACACAACAGTCCCCCAAGTCTGGGCATAGATATTTATATAATGGGTGAATTTGAAGTGTGGAAGTAATATTTTGATGCATTGAGAAGCAACTATACAAGCAATGTGTTGCGGAGGCAAGGTCCTAGCGTAGAGGACAAAGCTCTGAAAGATAGGAATCTTGATGAAGCTGTAAGGCAAAGGCAAGTTCTTAGCATAGAGTTTGAGGCTCTAAAAGATAGGCAACTTGACAAAGCTGTGAGGTAGATAAGATCCTACATAGAGGACGAGGCTTTGCAAAATGGCAGCTTGATAATCTGTGAGGCAAAGGCATGATCCTAGCATAGAGGACAAGCTCTAAAAGATAAACAACTTGATGAAGATGTGAGACGGAGGCAAGGTCCAAACATAGAGGACGAGGCTCTAAAAGATAGGCAGCTAGATGAAACTATTAGGTAAAGGCGAACTTTGAAACATAGGCAGCTTAACGAAACTATGATGTAGAGACGGGGTGGTGCAAGAATTTGAACATTGCATCTTAGGTGATTTGAGGCCTTTGAGCTATGAGACATTCTTAGGTTCTATGCCAATGCTTTGAAAGCCCTCACATATTTCCTAGAAAAATAGTTGAAGCTTCACCTCCTTTAAAGGCATGTGTCTCCTAGCTAGTTTGAGATGCATCACTTTATCTATGCCGTTTATTATGCATAACGCTTTATTTCAACGTTATTAATTAATTGATGAATGGATGTCCAAGATCATTCTTGATTTAATCCAACGACTGAGGTTCGTGTCGCTACCTATAAAATGCCTCATTTCCTCACATTACAAGTTTGTACCTAGCAAAAAATTCACAATCTCACAACTCTGCTTTTTTGTATGTTTCGACGATTTACTTGTTTTTTTACAGTATTCATCATTCTAAAGAGCCTTATTACTAAGGGTAAGCATTTTTTTTCTCAAAATCAGTGGGATCGTATTGGAACCGGATAGAACCGATCAGTGCAACTTTGGTTTCTTTGTTCAATGGATTAGTTTTCGGACCATACATCGAGAATCGACCTGAATTTGGTTCTCTCTAATTTCTCTTTTTCCAGGTGTATTGCACAATATATGCATAAAATATTTGAACACTAGACTCTAAAATTAGGTTACGCAAAAAATTATTTTTCACATACTTTTATTTCTTTATTTTACAGCAAAACCTAATGGGTAATCAACATTTAAATATAAATATACGTTTAAATACTTTACAAAAAAATCATAGCTTTAATTCAACCCCATAGGAAAAAGTCTATTTTTAGTTCAATCTTTTATAATAACTTAAATTTTTCGTTATTTTCAAAGTGACCGATCATCATAATCAAGACGTTCTCCTTGAATATTATTGAATTCAATCATGTTATAAATACTACATGCAGTTTTTAATATATATTGTTGTATGAATTTCCGTAATAATTAATTATTTTATACAGATTTTACGGTTTATACTGTATTTATTAGTTTATCATTTTTTATGTGCAAATTAATTTTGATCATTGGTGCATATTTCTATTTGTTGCCTTACTTAATTAATTTTTATATTATCATATTACAGGAATGATAATTGATTTCAACTCTATTCTTATCCATTTTTAATTTGACAAGTAATTTTATACTTTTTTAATATAAATTTTCAATATAAAAATCCCTAATGGACTGGACTGGATCGAACCAAAACCAGTTGGTTTGATATTGGTTCAGTTCTATTGTTAGATACGGAATCAATTATTTCATTCCTAAGAATCTCTTTGGTGCTCAATTTGGTTTGATTTCTTTTGGAATCGGACCAAACTGAATTGTAACCATTCCTACTTCTCCCTAACGAAGCCTTCCCTTTAGGTAAAATTTTTAACGTTTCCTTCATTCTCTCCATCGTTTTTTTGTTTTTAAGATGGTGGAAAATGTCCAGGGACCTCTAGGACTAGTTCTGGCGAGGTAAAGGGAAAGATTTGGCTATAGTTCATTCTTTAGTAAGCACATCGATTGTCCTCACCTCAAAAGAGATTCTAAGGTAATGAGACTAGGGAAAAGCATTTGGAGAAGATATGCTGAGGTGGTAGATACATTTGTGTGGTGGTGGTGGGCTTCAAATTACCCTTCCAATATGACCTCAACAAAACATCAAACACTTAGGGAAACTTATAGAATTCCTGATAGGGTAGGCCTCATCATATCTGAGGCACACAAGTGCGCTTGTTACTCGAGATAAGGGTGTGTGGCCATGAGTGATACTCTCTTTATCCCTTTTTTCTACCTTTTCTTGAGGTCGTATGGCTTGGCTCCAACCCAACTCAATCTAAACTCATAGAGTTAAAAGGTTGGATCGTGGATGCTTTGGCGAGAGGTCGCATACGGGTGGATATTCCTTTTCTACGTCTTTCATTTCCTCTACATTTTTAAGGCCACAAAGGAGGTGATAAAGTGAAATGGTGGTATTATCTAACCGTCTGGGGGCATTGTCATTTCATGATTAACTTGCTGACCTCCATCAAATGATGGAAGAATTTCTGAATCTGGGTGTTAAGATGATGGGATACCATGTTAGAGACCTATTAGTGCCTTTGACAACCCCTACTACCTATTCCACAACAAGTGAGTAGCTTGAAAAGCAACTGCCTCTTCTTTTACTTATGTTTTTATATTCTGCACTTATCTATTTTTTTATTTTCTTGTAGACTCATTGCCGCGGTGTGAGATATCCTAGGTGGAGTGGAATACCATTATTGTCATCTATCGGCTCACTCATAAGGAGTGTAGCTAATTAGGGATGATAAAGAAAAATATTCACTTTATCAACGACGAATTAATGGCCTCCCAAGGTAATTGCTGAGCTAATCCACTTTAATTATTTGTAGATGTTCAAGTTATAGGTACCGAGACTTAAACTTCTGAAAAAGAGGCAATTGAAGCTATCCGGTGTAGTATGGCCGATGCTCATGCTATAAAAACCACCTTTGTTGTATACAAGAAACAGAGTGACCAACTCTAGAAACCCAATAAAAGGCTACCAATAAACGAAGAAAAGGATAAAAAAGACGAGGCAAATAGGCCTCTGAATAAAAAATAAAAAATGGCATTGAAGGTGCCTCTTCATCGGGCCCTAAAGTGGCCATAAAAGGGACTTTGCCCTCCAATCCCTACAAGGGTCATCTCTTCATCAAATTCTTCACCTCCTTATTCCAAGCCAAAAAGGAAAAACAATGTCTCCAGTGTTGCAAAGACATCGCCTCGTCCAAGTGAAAAGATCTACCTCCAAGGAAAAGAATTGTGCGAATCTCCCTAAAGTGGATAAGGTGTAGAACTTTTTGAGGAAAAACCCTAATAACCTTACTGTAGAGACAATTGTCTTGTTTTTACGTGAAAGGTTGAAACAACTACTGCTATAAATATTCACTATAAGTACTGAGGTGGCAAAACCACGTAGCTTCTTATGACCAAAGGACTTGTTAGAGGCTCAAAACAATTACGTAGCTTGTTTAGTTGAATTTAGTTTAGCTACTCAAGACCTCATTCACCATTTATAGAACTGCAACAGGACGTTAGTATATAGGGTGGAAGCCTTGTCAATCTTGAGGATGATTTAGAAAATGTCAAAACTGATGTTGATGAGGCTAAAATGAAAAACATAGAAATGTAAATGAGGCTGGACTTAGTTGGGTTGGAAGTGAGTCATTTGAAGAATGAAGTATATGAGGCTAAGTCTTAAGTGCCTGCTTTGACAAAATGGGTTGACCAATCCAACATTAATCAACGCATTACTGTTGAAGCCTTAGAAACTTCTAACAAAGAGAAAGATGAGTTGAGGCAATAGGTAGAGGCCAATAAGGAGAAAATTAAGTCTTTAAAAGTTGAAGTGACCACTGTTGATTATCTCGCCTCACATCATCTCACCCATTTGTCATAGGTGACGGACTTCTTATTGCGGACATCCCTTAAGAATAGAGTGTTCACGTCGAGGCCTTCCTTCAAAGTAGAAAGGGCTTGCGGATTGTCGACCTTTTGCAGTGGTCATATTGTTTGTGAAACGAGCTAAGTATTTTTTTTTAGCATTTCACTGGTCGTTTGCCTCAAATATTAGAAGAATTAGATGAAGTCTCTCATTTCTTCTTAGATAAGTATTGGTTAAATAATTGTCTTTTGAGGTTCAGCTAATTTTGATGCTCTCTGGTTAGAGCCTATTGTACCTCATCTTGGCCCCTCCACAAAGGGTTGGGTAGAAGACTCTACACTTTAAGGCTAGTGAGGCACCTTTCAAACTCTTGCGAGTCTTATAAGAGTAGAGTTGCTCTTTTAGATTCTTACATCATATAAGGGGATCTTGAAAGGCACAAAGTGACTTGAAACATGGGCATTTAGTAGCTCTTGAGAGAAGTGTATCATCATTATCATCAAATTCATAGGACCTATACGGCCCATCACGATCCTCCTCATTAGCTTGATATCTATGCAGTTGAGAGGTCCTTGCCAGTTCTATTGCATCCTCCACTAACCTTTTTCTCAAGCTTATTTCTAGGTTGGGTTCACTTTGGGGTCTATGATTTTAAATTTCCTTATGTGGCCTTGCTATGGGAGGTGGTTGTTGGGATCTATTTCTAAGCACTTCTTGGCCATCCTATCAAAGACGTGTCGGACCTTTGAGGTCTTTGCTCTCGTTCATATTCACGAAGAAAATTGTCTTATTCATTGAACAGGTAATTTACAGGTCGATTGAACATGTAGTTTGTCGACACATCCACTTTACCCCCCTTTCAATAGGACGACACCTCTCATGCTCCTATGAGATTGGGTCTTCCACTTTGCACTTTTTCTTCCTTTTGCTGATGGAAGAGGTCTAGCTAGGATACATTTTGGGGCATTTGATGACCCACGTGTCCTTACATTTGGAGGGAGAGCTACTACATAATGGAGTTTTACTCCGTAATATTCCTTATGTTGGAGATTGTTTCCGCCACTTCTCTGGTGAAGCGTATAGCGACATGTAACATTGGTTTGGAGGACCTCTTTTTCAGAGACTTTCCTTGGCCTCCTTGGATGTGTATCTTTTCCACTAGCACTCATTATAGGATAACGCCTCTTTTATTCATATGAGGATCTTTTGAGTAGATTCTTATTTTTGAATCTTCATTTCTCATGCAAATCAAATACCTAAAGTACCAAATAACACTTCGAATCTTCTTCTTTTGAAACTTACGTTTGTTTGTTATTCAACAAAATTCAAGGGAGAAAGTTGAAGCACTTGTCCTACAAGCTTTTTTTACGGGGTTGCTCGTGGCCGATAATGTGGTTTTCATAGACGATGCCAATCTATTGACCTCGATTTTTGCACGAGTGGAGTGATAAATAAATCTCGACCCCACTTACGCCCACGTAGACAAGCTCATACACACTTGGACAGACCATTATTAGCTCGTGGAGTTCTCCGATGGTGGGGAAGGTGATTACAAGCACTTCGACAATCAAGTTAATTAAGATTAGTAAAATATTTGGGTGTGGGTGGTTAGAAGATATAAGCCATGTTAGTGTCCGAGCATCGAGGGTTTATAAGATAATAAAAATGAATGAGCAACCTTACTTTGATTATTTAAAGTAACATTACATTCAAATGACACTAAGTATGAGCTTTTATAGTAAAAGAAGAGTCTAGGTCTGACCTCTGTCACTTCAATCAATCATAGGAGGATTTTGCACAAAAAAATCTCTTGTAAGAACTGAGGTGGGAGGTGATTCACATCAACAAAAAGGCTAAGTGTCTCGAATTCCCTTATGCTACAGGCAATGACACCTTGCCTAGGCCATGGAGAATCGGCCTCTACATGACACCTCAACAGAAGTGGTAAATCACCTTGGCAACTTTATGTACGACCTCACTTCGATCAAGTAGGATGATGACTTAGGAGTCTAGGCCTGATTGAGCTTGCTTGATTGCTGCCACATGGCCAGGACTTGGAGCCTCATTAGAAGAGGCGTAACAAAAAATTTGACAAACATATCCTAAAAATAACATATACCTAAAGCTAAGGCACTCAACATTTAGTCAGTATACGTGTCTAAACACCAGTGACATGGCACACATATTAATTGACTGATCATTTAATTCATGGGACTTACCATAATGTAATTGACCAATTAATGGGTGTAACATGTCACTGATGTTTAGGAAATATTTCTCTCCCTCCTTATATAAACACCGATAGAGAGACAATTGGCGATCCTTGTAGCACTAGCTCTCTTCATCTTTGTTTCTCTCCCTCACTCTTCCTCTTATAATGTGTTTGCAAGCTTCTAACCAAGTTTGAATTCAATTCGAGCCCATTCAGTTAAGAAACCTAGGCGACAAAAGGAACAGTGTCATACAATGTTATTGATGTAATTTTAATATACTGTAAGGTGGAATGTTTGGTGGGGCCAAAACCTTGAGAGCTTTATATTGAGGTCAAGGGATTCACTATGGATCAAACGAAGCGTTATTTGGATATTTGAGGGAAAAGTTATGAAAATTATGATTCGTCAACCTTTAGATGTCTATTCATGTAATCAGTGTTATTACTAAGTCTATTGTAAGAGGGACATGTTTTGTGAATAGTCAACTAGTTCTCTATTTGCTTCAGTCCTACGAAAGGAAAACTCGCGGGATATCCTAACGTAAAAAATGTGCAATTCTTATAGTACCTATAAGGAGTCAAGAATTACCTTGTCAATCATGCAAACAATCATAATGCTTGAGAGGAGATATTTTTTCATGGATAGATATGGAGTTTGTGCCAGTTTGATGTTGCTAAAATATATATATATATTTTAATAAAAGTTGATAAAATGTATAATTGATAAATTGATAAATTTTTTTGGTCCAATGAAGCATTTGATTAAATTTAATTGTTGATTTTATCTTTATTTTTAAAAAATCTTTAAGCCCCATGTTTGATACACATTCTTAAAAAATACACTCTCAAAACTCATTCTCAACTACATATTTTTCAATAAAATAATATTTTTCATCACATCAATAAATTTTCTTTGCTTTTAACCATATATTTCATATCATATCACTATTTAAAATACATTTTTTCTCAATAATATTCATCAAACATAACCTTAAATAAAATCAAACAAATCCATAATATGAAAATTACAATTTGTAAAGACGGATTCGAATTATGTCCAATAGAGACGATTTGAAACTTTATTTTTCAAAACCATCACCTTTTATTAAAATAGTCTGCTTACTTATTTTATAACGTTTAAAGGATATATTCAATCCGTTCCTAAATTTAAAAAGTTCTCTCTCGAGTATGAATTTTTTATGGAAAGAAAATAAATTCTAGATAATTGAAGTGCATATAACTTATTTGTATGAAAATTATGTTTATTATCCCTCCTAAAAAATATTATACATATCCATTTATTAGTGATAGGTAGATGAAAGAGAGAGAATAGATGAGAGAAAAAGAGATGGTGAATTAGCTAAAAATAAAAATCATATTTTTTCGAAGAAAATATTTTCTTTGTTTTCGAAATAAAGAAAATATGGTTATGTGACCAAAAAAAAGAAACTATTTTCCGTGAAAAAAATTGCATATGAAACAGTATAAAAGTAGAAAATTAAGGGTCTGTTTGGATCATATTAAAATCTGATTTTAATTTAAGTTAAAATCAAACAATCAATATCAACTACATATTTCATGGATCCCACATCTTTTCAATCACACATTTCAAAAACTTGTATAACAGTCCATTAAAAATCTAATTTTAATCAACATCAAATATCCTCTAAGTGAAAAAAAATATTTTTTATGAAAAATATTGACAATCAAGTCAATATAATTTTTTTTGTTTTTTGGTTGAAATGGATCATTTGATCCGAAAACTAAAACTTGTGTGGATTTCAACTAGTTGTTTGTCATGCGACGTGTCTTGATATTTAACGCTCACGTGCAATTCTTTCCGCCATATATTTAACAAAACTCATTTTATCATTATCCGGATCTCAATTATATTAGTAACTTATCCAATTTTTTCTTTCTTGTTGTGCTGGCACATCACTATTGAATAAAGATCAGTTACAGCCCCACGATCAGAGGCACGATCTAGAATATCCATATCTAGATTATTAAGATTGTATTGTTCTTGACCTTCTTCTGTTTAACTTTTGCTTTGCAATTACCTTTATTCCTTAAGCAGAGCCCTAATCTTTAATTCCAATTCTCTTTCCTCTTTCTACTACTCCATCCACCTCAATTTTTCCAGAGTCCAGACTTTTTGTTTGTTCTTTCAATTTCTAATTTCGGTTTTCGATTGATAATAATATTGATTTTCTGGAATTGGAACTCGGAAGGTGAAGTAGGAAAAGAAATCGAGATGGCAGATGTGATTAGCCAGACCAGTTTGATTTTGCCGTGTGTTGGTTATCAGAGTCAACATGGGGTGGCGGTTTTTCCGAGTAAATTGCCAATTTGTTTATCTGCTAAGAGGTATCCATCTTTGAAGCTCCAAAACACAGCTCTCGCATTGTCTTCATCTTCATCTTTGATAGGAACCGGATTTTACGCCCCTGGAAACATCGGAGCCATCAGACGAAATCCTCGACCACCGCCTCCTAATGCCCACGTCTGTTATTTGTCCTCAATACTCTTCAATTGTTTCAATTATTTAGTGCAGATTGAAATTATATTTTTGATGTATTTGCCCCTTTCTTTTTATTTTATTACATTTACACCATCCATGATTAGGTACTTTGTAGGAAATCACCTCTTCATTGCGTTTCACCACCCCACCCCCACCCGATCTACAGGTCAATCAAAATTTAACTTGACAAATTAAATGATTGCTTTTTATACGAATAAACATGTGGATGGTTTTGTTGCTGCTTTATTTGTTTAAGTTCTATCCCTACAACTGTCCTAACAGAAGTCTTCATACTATTGCAAAAAAGAAGTCTCCCTGTTTCCCTGGTTAATTAATTTGTGAATATGTTTCCGATGGTTTCATTTCACTTTTCAAGTTCCATGACTGATTTGGCTCTTAGGTTGTAGCATTCTGGTCTGTTATTTTTGCTGCATAAATCTTGAGTACAGTTCTAACCTTTGAATTGTGTGTATACAGGTGGGCATTAGAATTGGGAAAGCTCAGAAGTGGTGGGAGAAAGGGCTTCTACCTAATATGAAAGAGGTGACGGGGGCCCAAGACCTGGTGGATTCTCTTTTGCATGCGGGGGATAAACTTGTAGTAGTTGATTTCATTTCCCCCGGTTGTGGAGGTTGCAAAGCTCTTCATCCCAAGGTACAACCAAGCATTTTAGGCTTGTGCTTGTTGAGTTTGGACTGATATTTTGATTAAAAATAAATAAAAATCAATTGATCGTCATTTTTCCTAGAGGTGTGTTTATTACTAATCAATCAGGATTGTGTTTTTGGGAACGCAGATATGTCAACTGGCAGAGATGAATCCGCACGTGCAGTTCCTGCAGGTTAATTATGAGGAGCACAAGTCAATGTGCTATGCTCTTAATGTCCATGTCCTTCCCTTCTTTCGCTTTTATAGAGGTGCTCATGGTCGTCTGTGCAGTTTTAGTTGTACCAATGCCACAGTTAGTCTCGTACCTTTGCTCCCCTGTTTCTTACTTTTCTTCAATTACCTGCAATGATGTTAAATTCTTAATAATGCTCCGCTTCGAATATATGTCATTGTTTTCGCATATTATTTCTTTTTCTTTGCACAATCTTATTCTGAAACCATGCTCAATAGTGATGATGATAATATTATCACAGATCAAGAAATTTAAAGATGCTCTGGCAAAGCACAGTACGGATCGTTGCAGCTTGGGTCCCACCAAAGGGCTGGAGGAGAAGGAGCTACTTGCTCTCTCAGCTAATAAGGATCTATCCTTCGTCTATGATCCATTACCTAAGGAAGAGCCACCAGTACTTGTTTCTGAAAGAGAGGGGGAAGAGATTTTAACTGCAGTAAGACCACCATTGTCTCATGAAGCGATGCTCTTGCCCCTTCCGCTTCCCCTTCCGCTTCCATTTCCATCCACTACTCGATAAAGGCCCCACAAAACACGATCTCTCTGGAAGATTGTTCAGTTAGTATGTTAGGCGGCTGGAGCCAAATGCCTTCCCTCGTGTACAGAACTCCGAGGAAACTGATCTTTTCCAGAAGATTATTCAAAGTCTTTTTAGGTGGTCAGAAACCGTCTTTCCCTCTGTGTTCAGATGTATATCATGTTATCTTGTACTGTAAATTATGAAGGGCGGAAAACAAATGAAAATGCTATATGCAAGACATGTATATGTTTAGACCTTGTTGTTGCAAGCTTTGAGATCTTGTTTTTTGGGATCCGAACTTGCAAAGTGGGATGTACAAACAGAAAGCGCTGTGGATCTCGGCTCTCTTTTAACGTCAAAAGGGAACCCGGTCAATGTAGTTACATATTGCTAGTGTATATTTATAAATAATGCATTCAGGGTCAACTTTCAAGTTGGGCCAGAATTGACTCTAGCCGTTGATTTTGTTCTCCAGCAAATTACTTCTGAATTCATGCATGTCAAGACGGTGCGACTTGGGCACTAATACTATGTCGGATTCTTTCATTTGTTTAGTGATATTAAGTTTTTCGTTTTCAGCTATGCAGAGTTTCTATGAAATAACGTTAAAGTCGTGTTATGTAATTTTCAATAATTAACAGAAAATTGATTTTTAAGAAGATTTTTCTGAAACTACATGAAAGTTGTGTTATACAACATTAAAAAATAATCGACGTTTTGAAGTTGAAATACTTTGACTAACTATATATTGTGCTCACATTATGAGGGACGTCGATGTTTTTTCAGGTACTTTCAAGAATACGAAGGCAACATCATGTGCATTTTATGTTAGGAACATAAGTACGTCTTGAGGTTTTCTCAAGCACATCATGGCACCACCATGTGCACATCATGTTAGGAGCGCGGGCACATCTTGAGTTTTTTCAGACACCTTTAGGCATATCAGCAAGGCAACTACGTCGTTTCACCAAGTCAAGAAGTCATGGCACGGCAGCATTGCATGCACATCATGGCACACGGAGACACCATTTATACACACGAAGAAAGGAACAAAAACACGTTGATTCACACAAAGACAACAATGCATGCACATCATGACACACGTGAAGAAAGGAACAAAAACACGTTTGAGTCACACGAAGACAACAATCCATGCACATCATGACACACGAAGACGACATTTATACACATGTAGGAAGGAACAAAAAAGAAGACAATAAATAAGGCATGTCGTGCCACCGAGTTCGGCCATGTTCAGAAAAATCCATAAACGTACGCGATCGTTAAACAGTAATAATGTAGTGACTTGAGCTATCGTCTCGTGATGAATAAGTATAATTATAGTTTATCAGTTTCTACCAAATTCGGTGATTGTAACACAAAAGAGTTGATATTTTTGTTTTAATTCTAACTAAACTATGAAAGTTATAAGAGATTGGTTTTGAATAAAATACGAGATGAATGTATTGGATTTCAGAATACACCTATTGATTTCTATTTTCAATTCTCGACTTATGTAACTTAGTGTTATTCAAATGTCTTGACAATCGATAATCTATTGATATTCAATATTCTTTATCAAGATATATTAAGCTTATGCTAAAACACGATATGATCATATTCTAAGTCCGAATTCATATGCAAAGTACGCACCCTAAATATTATTCCTAATACCTAATGCGCGCATGTCGAATATGCAATGTTTTACTTATTGTGAATCTCCCAATACTACGAATAAGAAAAAAATTATCTAATTGATGGTAAAGCAATCAAATGATACAATATTCATGCATATTTTATCACAAATAGATTAAAATACGATAAGTCTTGAATTAGAAATATAGCTTAAGATTTTATTATCCATCCAATACACGAGGAGTTTAGCCTAACATAATTGTATCTAAATTACACGAAGTTAATAAAAAACATCACCTAATTCAAAGAATAAATGTAGAAGCTTGAGAAATCAATTTCTTGCACTTTTCCTTGGATATGAGCCTTCAACATTCAATTCAGTGGGTTGATTCTTTCAAAAGCTCTTGTTCGACGTCACTTCAATAATAGAATATGTGATAATAGATTCCGAGTACGTTTTGGATGGCTCTTTGTAGGTTAAAAAGGTGTAAAATATCATACCATAAAGAGTCAAAGCAAGAACAAGGAAATAAAATATTTCCTAGCTGAAAAGTCGTGCGTATGCATGGTATATTTGGTGCATACTCACGGTAGAATATTTTAGCCTTAGCCCGACACATTGATTGTCGTGCGTACAGAAGGCATGCTGCACGATGCGTATGCATGGCTTTAGCTTTTGGTACCAATTATGCAAATTGGTCCCTGAACTTTTCCATGCATACTTTTTAGTTCTTCCTCATTTCCTGTCATCCCGTTGCCTTCTGTTGTCGTCCAGTTGTCTCTTAAAACTCTTGAATATTCGTTCTTAAGTCCAATCATCTTTAAATTTTGTCATTATTCTCTATTTTTGGCTTGTTTTCTCCAATTCTTCATCAGATCATGAGTTTTACCTATTAAACACAATACATAACAAATTAGATAATAATTCATTAAAAGAACTATAAAATGCCATTATTTAAGACATCGAATATGTGTAGAAAATACACTTATCAAGCACGTCGTAACATATAAAGACAACACCATGGGCATGTCATAGTATATGAAGGGAGCAATGTATGTACACTTAGACAACATTTCAGGGATGATGTGATATCAAGTTAAGTATATTGTGGCACACGAAGGCATCAGTGCAGGAATATCATGACACATAAGGTAGCAAAAAAGCACACGAAACTAGTAACTCATGATTGCCGTTGTACCATGTCAGGTACATTGTGGTACAAGATGATAGCAATGCAAGCACATTGTGGCACACAAGTGCAATGTTACAGGCACATCGAGGTACATAAAGTAAGCATTTTAGGAACATGAAGGCATCAATACAACAATTCCTTGTCATACGAAGGCAACATCTTATGCAAGATGTCATGGTAGGGACGTAGGCACACGAAGGAAGCACCATGTGTATATCATGTTAGGGTCATTGACACATTTTGAAATTTTTTCAAGCACATCGTAGAATCGAATGCAGCATTATGTTTACATATTCTTAAGAGTGCAAGCAAATCTAGAGATTTTTTCAAGCATTTTCAGGTACCACAATGCATACATCATTTTAGGATGTAGGCACATTTTTAGATTTTTAAGACACTTTCAAGAGGCAACTCAAATACGTTGTGATACTATGTCAGCGAAATCATGGCACATAAATGGAGTAACATAGGTACATGAAGGCAGCAAATCAGGCATGTCGTAGCACTAAGTTAGGCACATCGTGGAACACAAAGATAGCAACACAGTCACATTAAGGTAGCAATGCAAGCACTACTTGGCATACACATGCAGAAACAGAAGTACATCGTGGGACACGTAGGTAATGTTCAAGGACATAAAGGCATCAATATAGCCATTGATATGATCCGAGAATCCCCGATCATATCAGCCATGTTATGTCACATGCAGGCAACAACTCAAGCAAGTCGTGGCACCACACGAATGTAGAAATATGTGCCACATCATGTTAGGAAAGTTGAGATATTTTTATGCATGCATAGAATGAGAAACCTTGGTGTACCTCCTTCATTTAGAATATCGTCCGCCCGTCGACGACAGGTCAATGTCTCGCCTCCGTTAAATTTTCCTTTATCTTGAGCTGAGTCTTTTCTTTTTAGTGGCATTGTGTACCTACATAGATATAGAAAATGGGACCCATTAGCATAATATGCAAAAAACATAAAAGCAGGAGAAACTGGGAACACCCCCAAACTATACTATATGTCAATATTCATGCTCAAAAGTGTAAACACCATGCCATGCCCGAGAAAATGTGTTAAGGTATAGGTTAAGTGTGGAATATATGAAGAAATTATAGCTCAAACTAACATAAAAGAGGTAATTTTGCGTTTTTACAAAAAAATTGAATAAGGACTTTCATCACTAGAAAATGTTAAGAAAAAGTGAACTTTTCCCGAGCGATGTCCAGACATATGAAAGATTGTCTGTTGGTCTTACTTATGTTCAAATTTGTGGTCAAACAGATGTAGTTTGGCTTAGACGAGGGGGGAGGAAGTTGGTTAGTGAGGTGATTGATGTCTAGCCATATCAAGCTATGGTGTGCTAATTACGTTTACATGTTCTCTAATACAATTTCAATGAACTTCGACACCGAAGGCAACCCCAAATGCTATCATGCCAATTGCTAGATTAACACTAATTAGAATGAATATCCACTTAGGCAATTTATCAAACACGTGAAGTTCACCATATTTTTCCTTAGATTTTAAGAATAATAAGGTTTGAATCAAAGTAAAAAAAAACTTACACATTAAACCCACAATCAAATACTCCATCAACTACCTAAAAACATAGTCCTCAACCATTCAATTTTTTTCCAATAACAACCAAATATTACGTTTATGGAGTAAAATCAAAAAGAGTAGAATAATGCATTTAACTCCTTAGCTTAGCTTTGGTGGAGAGATAGAAATTGATGGTGGAATTCGATGCCTAGTTGTTGATTGAGTGTTTGCTAGATGATTTTTGGAAGATGTTTGTGAAGATGAAGTATCGTGCATGTGTTTTCTCAATGGTGGACACGAGAGTGAAGGAAGAAGAATCGAGATTGTGTTGTGAAAGTGCTGTGCTTGTTTTCCTTCTGAAAATTACACAATTCCCTACTTTTCAAGATTTAGAGTGTTTGTGATGGATATTATTTTGAAATAGTAGATTGATGGAGAATGTGTGGTTGAAAAAGAAGAAAAAGTTATTGATGTGATGGAAACTATTATTTTATTGAAGAATGTGTGGTTGAAAATGAGTAGAAGAATGATAATGAAAATAGAAATAGTAGATTGATAGAGAATATGTGGTTGAAAAAGAAGGGAAAGTTATTGATGTGATGGAAAATATTATTTTATTGAAGAATGTGTGATTGAAAATGAGTAGAAGAATGAAAATAAAAAATTTAATGTGAGCCAAACAGAGGCCTATATTCTAAAATCAAATCTGAATTTTTAATTTTCAAAAATGAGATATTTTTTAATTAGATACATTATAATTATATATATTATAAATATATTTACCCAAACCTACCATAATATAATTACCCAAACTCTAATCAAAACATTTTCATCATCTTCTCTCGTCTCACCGTGTTCTCTCTCCTCATTCTCCTCTCCGCACTCTTCTCTCTTCTATACACACAACCGCTTCTCCGACGCATCCATTCCCAAGACCTCTACGCAGTACCTCCACAAGATGGAGAAGCTCCACACGACGATGCTGGGGAGACTCGATGTTTCGATTTATAGGATTTCATCCTCCATGAAGGTTCAGATCTGCGACGGCGTTCTAGTACTGGATATGCCGCGATGTTCTAGTTCTGGTAATGGCGTTGTGCGATGGTGACAATTTTGTGGATTTGGTGGTGACAGCGATTAGGTGCGGTTGTGTGGTAGATCCGACACTTTTGGTGGTGGATCTGGCACTGGGGAGGTGGTGGATTTGGCACTATTGACCGTGGTGAGGTGGTGATGTGCGGTGTTGGCTGCGATGTTAGTTGTTCTGGCGAGATAGGGTTGGAGGTGACACTTATTATTTTGTGAGTGGTTATTAGTGAATGTGATTATTGGTTGTCATGATTAGTTTGTGCATGCGTGCAGTGGTGGGTGTCGAGCGTGCCGACGATATGGGGTTGGAGGTGACTGTGATTATTTTGTGCGTGTAATCGAGTGTAATCAATTAAAATTGTGACTGTGACTTACTGCAATCGAGTTGTGACAAAAAATAATGCGTGACCAATTAATTTGAGAATGTCACCAATAAAATAAGTGAGTTGTGATCAATAAAATATTGGATTTGGCATCGATGCATAATGTGTGACCTAAAAATTGTTACTGTGACATACAATTTATTAAGTTGTAATCGAGTTGTGAACAATAAAAATGTTGATTTTGTGATCGATGAATATGACATGACTTATAAAATTTTCTATTTGTGATCGAGAAATGCCTATAAAATTCTTGATTTGTGACCATAAAATAAGTTGTGACCAATAATTTGATAAACTGTGATCGATTTGTAATGAATAAATGAATTGCTAAAGTCAAAATTTACTGGTCACGTGTGCAAGTTCAAAAGTCACGGTCATTTTGTATAGGTCACAAATGAATATAAACGGGTCACGGATCAGTATGATCAATTAATTTGATAGTTAATTATGGCTAATTAATTCTTCGTTAAGGTCACAGATCATTGTTACAGGTTTGAGTTCACTAGTCACAGTCATTTTTTATAGGCCACAAATCAATATTAACAATAAAATTGATTATACATTTTTGGAATGTATTGGACTAGACCACGTGAAATTAATTCATGGAATTGACCACTTGAATTTAATTTCACTTGACTATTGTACCTAGTACCTTAATCCCGATCGAATAATGAACTTTAATTACTAACTTGAAGTTTGTTGAGGTATTAATGAGTGAGATTAAATTTGTAATCAATGTCTCGATGTCTTGGGAATTAAAGCGAAATAATTGGAGAACATATATTCATGATATGGAATCCGTAACCTATTTAATAGGCACGATCATGACCTCAACAAATTTTCTAATGAACCGTTAAATCTGAGCTTAGTAATTCGACATGATTGTTGAATTAATATTGTGATGTGATCACGTGGAACTGTCAAATTGAAAATGGGATTCAGGATATAATGTATATTTGGAAAATGGGTATTTTGTTTATTTTACCCAGTTCCAAATATTCAAAGTGATTAACTGGGGTAATATATAAGAACAATTTGTTAGAGGATATAATTATTGTATCTTCAGTAATTTCAATTAAATTAGGAGTGCAATCACATTCTTTTAGTGGAATATATAGTAATTAATAAATTATCTAGACCAATCAAGAGTTGACCGGATCAAGGTTAATTTATTGGAGCTTTATTTAATTAGGTAAGAAACAGAATAAATTATAAGAGTTATGATTTATTATTATTAAATGTAGAAACATAAACTAATTAAACCAAAAATGTGTCTTGCATGTGCCAAACATGTGCTATGGAGGTTATAATTTGAATAAGGACAAAAAGAGATTCCTTTTTGATAAGGACCTATCATCCAATCAACAAAAGGAGAGAGTCCTAATGGGATTGTAGGTCTTGTGAATCACACCCACTATAGAGACACGTACCTTTTAGTGGGATTAATTAATATATATGCAAAAAAGGGAAAATATCTCTACAGTCTTTTATTGGTTCTTGAAGAACATTGGAGAAGGCCAAAAGGTTTGAAGGAAGAATTTCAAACAATGGGGCTTGAAGGTGGAATCAAGGAGATCAAAGAATTTTTTTTATGAAGCACGCTACAAGGGTAATTCCTAAAACACCTACGCGTTAATTTTTGTTCCAAATTATTTTATTCTTGTTTATACACAACTTAATAAAATCCTTCATATTATCGTATAGAACTAAAATTCAACTAACCAATATGTGTTGTAAAACACAAGTAAAATCTCAAAATTCAAAATATGATCCTAAATTACTAATGCATTTTGTAAACTACATGCAATGTAACATTTAATCAAATAAATGGTAAAGGATAGAAAATGGTTGCCTCCTATCAAACACCTGATTTATAGTATAGAGCTCAACTTTTGGGTAATTTACTCTGGTGTTGCAAAATGAACGGTGGACTTTTCTATGGAGGTTTCGTTGCACCAATATGGCTTCAGCTGATGCCCATTAACTTTGAATGTTTGTTTGTTTTCATGAGTGATCTCAAAAGTACCATATGGAAAAACCTGAGTAATTGTGTACAACCTCGACCCCTTTATCTCAATTCATTCGACTCTTTCCTTAGTGTCCCTTCCCCGCTGAAAATATCATCGAATACCCGTCGATTTCATCAACAAAATCCAAAAGGGGACAACTCCCTTTCAGACATGGAATTTATCTATCTAAGGAGCATTCTCCAAAGACTCCGACAGAGATAGATTATATGAAGAAGATTCCTCATGCCTTGGCTGTGGGAAGCCTCATGTATGCTATGTTATGCACTAGACAAAACATTTGTTATGCTATGGGTATTGTTAGTCTTTATCAATCTAATCTTGGACCAGAACATTGGATAATGGTGAAGCATATACTCAAGTACCTTCGGAGAACGAGAGACTATATGCTCGTCTATTCAGGACATGATCTGAATCCAATTGAGTATACTAATTTCAATTTTCAATCTGATCGTGATTCTAGAAAGTCCACATTGGGTTTAGTATTTACACTGGGAGGTGGAGCCGTAGTATGGAGGAGTATTAAGTAATCTTGTATTGCCGATTCCACTATGGAGGTAGAGTATGTAGTCACTTGTGAAGCTGCTAAAGAGACTTATGGTTCAAAAAGTCTCTATTGGACCTTAATGTGGTACATTTGGCAATGGAACCTATAACACTTTATTGTGATAGTAGTAGAGCGGTTACCAATGCTAAAAAACCAAGGAGTCATCAGCGTGGTAAGCACATTGAGAGGAAATATCGCCTCATTAAATAGATTGTTCATTGAGAAGACATAACAGTTAGCAAGATTGAATCAACATATAATCTTGCATATATGTTCACTAAGAGCTTACCGGCTAAGGTTTTCGATGAGCATCTTGAGAGGATGGGTATTATTGATATGTCACATATACTTTAAAAAGAGGCAAGTGGGAGATTGTTAGTCTTGTGCCCATTTTTTTAGTAAGTATATTGTAACGACATTTTGAATTAACGTTTNAAGCACATTGAGAGGAAATATCGCCTCATTAAATAGATTGTTCATTGAGAAGACATAACAGTTAGCAAGATTGAATCAACATATAATCTTGCATATATGTTCACTAAGAGCTTACCGGCTAAGGTTTTCGATGAGCATCTTGAGAGGATGGGTATTATTGATATGTCACATATACTTTAAAAAGAGCAAGTAGGAGATTGTTAGTCTAATGCCCAATTCTATAATAAGTATATTATAACGACATTATGAATTAACGTTCAATTATTCGCTTGTTAGAATTTACGACAATAATCTAAAGTTACATGATCATATGAAATATAACAAATTGTATACTTGATGAAAATATGTCGTTCACAATCCATATATAAAGTTGAATGCTTTATGTTGACAAGATTGTATTGTTCTTATTAAAATTTGTCTAGATATGGGAATAAGATCAATAACGTATTTTTGAAGCATATTGAGTGGGACCGTGTTGATGATTTGTGACAGCTCGAAATGAGACACCTCTAGATTGTCGAACAAGTCACCTAAATCCTGAGCA
>CAIGRL010286356.1:0-13095 GCA_903798325.1 Fraxinus xanthoxyloides
TTTCACTGTTTTAGAAAATCAAAAACAGAAAACTGTTTGAAAACAGCAAAGAGAATAGGACCTTAGATTTTTAAAATTTTAAGATCAAAGGTTTTTTTTGTAAAAGATATGATTATTTGTTTACTTTGGAGCGAAATTGGATTGTTGAATTAGGCAAGTGAGATTACTGCGAATGATTGGATATTTGAAGTGGATTCCAAATGAAAATTTTGATCTTTTGCAGAAATCTATAATATTCAATTTTGAAACGTTCTACTTTTCTTCATTTTCTTCTTTCACAGAGGTCAATACGAGGGAAGAAGAAATTTTTACTATTTTATAATTTAACTTAAAAATGTATTTCATTAGTCAATGAACTATGCATTGTGTTATCCATTCATCGCTTAAGTCGATATTTTTTGTTGAACATAACGAATTTTCTCACTTGAATGATGGACATGTAACACGATCCATAGTTCAGTGACCAATGAAATACATTTTTAAATTCAGTTATTAAGTAGTACTTGGTATAATTCAATGATCATTCAATTAATTAACTCGAGAATTGAGGTATAAAAAGTCTGCAACTTTTTCTTTTACAGGGAAACATTGATGGCATCTAAGGATGGAATTCCAGTTGCTAAAAGTGGAAATTTGTGGGTAAAACACTGTTTGTCACAAATTACGTATCGATGTTCCCTAGTATATGCTACGGTGGTTCATCTCACGAATCAAGTCTGTCTCTTTTGATATGGTGATCATGCTCGATAATATAAGTTTACTTATAAATGATGATTTATACCGGATCATCTAATAAATTATCGATCTGATTTTTAACAAGATTATGTAAGAAGTATGTTTGATTGAAGTTACTTTAACAAATGAAGGGTGGTCGTTAAGGTGGATTATCTGGTGAATTAAGTCCAGTTGATTTTAATTTTGATTTTGATTTGATTTGATTTTTAAAAGGAGATATAACGATCATATTAGGTAGAATTTACCTTTTAAATTGACTTACAATTAAAAGAGTGTCTAGTTGGTTATTACCTCGTAAATTAATCCTTAACCTAGAAATGTAAAAGAAACTTGTTAAGATTTGACACGCCGTGAATCATCTCAAGAGTAATGCCTTCAGTACGTGAATCAAAATAGTGCATGGTTGTCGTCAACTCATGCAATAAGATGATGTATTAAGTTCTACAATGAGCATATTTCATGTTTAAAATCATAATCATTACATTCACATTTATTTTTAAAACTAATATTCATAGTCATATTTTCGATTAAATAACTTCACAAATCAGTTTTCCACTAAAAGTAATTTTCCTAAAGTCATCTCGACCACAATGAGAAAAATGTTCGATTTAATACAAATTTAAACGATCGTAGAACGCACTCTAAAAATGAACTTTAACGTAAAAGGTATTTAATTAATTATAAACTCAGAATATATATCTTAACAACATTGAATACAATTAAAGTAATTACAGGTGATTCTCTCAAGTGAACCACTGTTTATCCAACAGTAGATTTTAGCGAAATATGCCATTCACCTCCTTCAATGGGTTTGGGCCAACTAAACCAGGCGTAAAATAGAATACTGGGCGGTGCGTCAGTCCCGTGCACGAGCACGTGACTCCGGGCATCCGACAGAAAAAGATCCTCACCGTGTTTTCTGTCTACTTTCTGTAATATTCTTCTCAGTAAAAAGGGCAAAAAAAATAAAAAAGAATTCCAAGTACAGTTTAGATTATAATTCATTTTTATTTTTTTTTATATCAATAAAAAAAATATTACACGAAATCTAAATTTTTTCTTCTTTTGTACATTCTCAGACACTGTTACAAAAATTGCAATGTGTAATACTGGGCTCAGTTTAAACAAATCAAACCTCAAAAGTGAAAAACACACAACCCTCACCTTAACGGGTGAAAATACACATTCTCTTGTTGCTATTACCCTCCTCGAAATTTTAAACAAAACCCATAAATTTTTCCTTTCGATTTTGGCTTTTTCTCTTACGGGTTTTTGTCAAATTTATTTTTGTTTGGGGTTAGAGTTTAATTAAGCAAGAAAGCCTCAGAGATGCAGCAACCAGGGCAAATGTTTCCAGTTACGCCTTCATTTCCTCCTACTAACATCACCACTGAGCAGATTCAGAAGGTATTCTATATTTTTAGTTGTTTTCACACTTGTTTTATTATGGGTTATTCTGTTTCTTTGGTTTATTCGTATGAGCTTATTATCGGGTTTTGATTAAATAAATTATGGTTTTGTTATTGATATTTCATTGCTAATGGTATGGCTTTTGATTATCATTCCAATTCTGTAGAATCTATAAAGGAAAGTGAATGTCGATTGAAAACTCAAAAAGAAAGTACTGTTAATGACACTTGTTTGGGTGATACTGTGGGTAAAGTCATGAAGTTTCTGAATTCCTGTTTTAGATTTAATTCTTCTGATGATATAGGTTGCATTTAGTAACTCGTATATTCGATCATTTCTGTTGGCAGTAAAAAGTAAAAATCGCCTTTTTGCTACTCATCTTTTAATCGATTTCACCTAACTAGGATTTCAAACTACTTCCTTTTCAATGAACTTGAATGTCGAAATTGATTTATTGCACCATTGTTTGATATCTTCGTAAACCTTTTAATCGTACACATGTAAGTTATAAGTTTGTAACTATGTAAAACTTGATATATGTTGGTTAATTTGATCCAAATTTCAGTCTTTTCTTATGGCTCTCTCAAAACTAGGCCCTACTTATTTTGCAAAAAAGTGGAATCCTTTTTACCGGTGTTGTTTCGTTTTCCAAGTTAATTAACATTGGGTAGTTGCAATGAATGTTGCGAAAGTGACGTAATTTGACCTGGATAGTTATGATTATTTTAGAGTTGGTGAATCATGAGCACATTAAAGGGGTCTTTCTGCTCTTTGGTCTCAAACCTCTTTTATACAACGGACACCCTTTTTAAAACTAACTGATTTTTCCAAAATATATATATATTTTTTTTTTCTTTTTGATATGTTTGCAATTATCACTTGCAAAAATTGCCTGAAATATATTTTACTGTTCTAATTTAGTTTCTACATAAAGCATTTTCGGACCAAAAAATTGTATACATTAAGCAGGCACATGCGTCAAGTGTGCCAAAAAAGTGTATACAATAGCTCAGNGTGTTGTTTCGTTTTCCAAGTTAAGTAACATTGGGTAGTTGCAATGAATGTTGCGAAAGTGACGTAATTTGACCTGGATAGTTATGATTATTTAGAGTTGGTGAATCATGAGCACATTAAAGGGGTCTTTCTGCTCTTTGGTCTCAAACCTCTTTTATTCAACGGACACCCTTTTTAAAACTAACTGATTTTTCCAAAATATATATATATTTTTTTTTTCTTTTTGATATGTTTGCAATTATCACTTGCAAAAATTGCCTGAAATATATTTTACTGTTCTAATTTAGTTTCTACATAAAGCATTTTCGGACCAAAAAATTGTATACATTAAGCAGGCACATGCGTCAAGTGTGCCAAAAAAGTGTATACAATAGCTCGGTTAATTTGGCATGCTGGATCACATAGAACTAAATAGGATTAATAAGAAAAAGAAGTTAAAACAGTGTTGTGCTGTGCAATACTAGGTAACAAACATGCCATTCGTGTTTCCTTTTTCTTTTGTAGCATAATGACTCCAGTGCTGCCATTGTGAACCCATTCCAATTTTTGTTGTTCATAGCTGCCAAAATAACTCTGAGGTAGCCTTTGGGTCTGTTTAGGTTTAAGGATTACTGCTGTCTATGTCCTTTACGTGGGATCACCATCCAACAGCCACAATACTATCATTTCTAAGTATCACTATCCAGCTATATTGCTTATTATATAAACATCAGCTCTCAAAAGCAGAGAGACACTGAAAGATTTTATTTGTCCGTCTCTTTCCTAACTATAAGAGAGATGCGATGGGGTGACAAGATCCAGCTGAATAAAATGTTGGGTGTAGTGATGGGAAGAAGATTGATGGATACTCTGCATTTTGGAATAATTCTCATGCTTTGCAGGTCTATTGTAGCCTATTTAAAAAATTTCCATGCTGTAACAGATGTTCTTGATTTACGTAAAATAGGGTCGATTCCTTTTTATTTGATAAGTTGAGTAATTTGCCACTTGGTTTGTAAGTGAACGCACGCACAAATAAACTAATCATCACACGCTTATATGCAATTTATGGTGATCCATCATATTTTAAATTTGTCTCTCAATTACCTCTTATCCGTATAACATGTAGTGCTTTACAATAAAAGATCATACTTTTTGAATGCTTCATCTCATCTTAGCAGTTTTCAATCATCAGATTTTCTGGTTTAATTTACATCCTGACATGCAATATTGTTTTTCAATTTATGGTGTAGTACCTTGACGAGAACAAGAAGTTGATATTGGCAATTTTGGACAATCAGAATCTTGGAAAACTTGCTGAATGTGCCCAGTGAGTCTCTCTCTCTCTCTCTCTCTCTCTCTCTCTCTCTCTGTTGTCTGCCAGCAGCAGCACACACTTTCTCTTCCACATGTATATTTCTTTGAATTAGCTTCAAACATTGCTAAATTACGTTGCTATATCATATGCCAAAGAATGTGACATTGACCCTTTGAGTCCTCACAACTGGAGATGAAATAGATACTGTTGCTGACTTATAGTTTGTGTATTCAACTACTTTCCATCACCTGACATCACATATGACTGATGCTAACAACTAAACTACAAAATATAACCGCGTGTTTTACCACATGTAGAAGTGTTGGTTCAGATTGACAATTTATTTTTTCTTTTCTTATTTTCATTGGAGATGAGATATTTGGTGGCCTTGGAACGTGGACCTTTTGTTGATGCAGCATCTCTTGTGATTAGCTATATTACATCTTAGAGTTTTTCTTAGTGCCACTGTTCCAATATTCATGAGTAGGCATTCGCAGATTATCAGAATCCCTCTCATTTTCTCTATCAACTTGGTGTTTGTCCATCCATGTGCTCTGTGTGTGTGTGAGTGAATGAGAGAGAGTGAGAGAGGTGAGATAGAGGTCATTTATCTGAAGTAGGTTCATTTGATTTGACTTTCAACCTTGTGTATTGAAAATGTCAGTGAATTCACGAGCCTTCTAAGTTAATGGACAATACTTAGTCCGTGTTTGAATCTCATTAAAATGAGAATAGAATTTTTGGAATAGTGATTGATGGGAGAAAAGTTTTAGATTTGTGTGTAATATTATTTTATTTGTAGAATGTGTGGTTGAAATGAAGAAAGAGAATGGGATTAAAATGTGTGTGTCAAACAGGGGCTTATTTTACTGAAAGGAAAATGCATATGATTTTGACTTTTATGATATGCTATTCTGGATGATAAGGTACCAGGCTCAACTTCAAAAGAATTTGATGTATTTGGCAGCAATTGCCGATGCTCAATCGCAGACACCTGCGATGCCTCCCCAGGTATCTTATGACTTCAGATACTTCAATTTCACTGATAGTGTTGCACAATTTTAGCTTATTCATATGTTAGCAAATGCAGATGGTTCCACACCCTGCAATGCAACAAGGAGGGTTTTACATGCAGCATCCTCAAGCTGCAGGCATAGGTCAGCAGCCAGGTATGTTTCCCCAAAGAGCGTCCTTACAGTTCAATAATCTACATCAAATGCAAGACCAGCAGCAGCATCTATCCCAACATCACTCCCAGCCACAAGCCATGCAAGCTCACATGGGTATGCGGCCTGCTGGGGCTAGTAATGGCATGCACCCCACAAATAACGAGGCCACTCTTGGAGGGAGTGGCCTGGTTTTGAATTCCGGCCTAGCTGATATGCGTGGAGGAAGCAAGCAAGATAACCCTGCGGAAGGGTCCTCTGGAGCCAATGGGCAGGGAACCTCAGATGCTGCACATGGTGGTGGAGATGGAGAGGAAGCTAAATAATGACCCTGTGAAATATCTGAAATAGTTCCTTATAGGATTAGCATCTTTCTTGTGAGGTTTATGTCTGTTCAGCAAGGTTCGGACATGAAAGTTTGTCGTTTTCTAGTGGTAGCAAAAAATTAATATTTTTCCTTTCAAGTCGGCTTTTTCTCTGGTTAGGGGAAGACAGTTTGTTGGCTATAAGCTTGTGCCCTGTTCTCTAATAATTTTTGTAATGATTCTAGTTATTTTATAAACGGTAAGCAGTGTTCTAAAAAAATTCGTTTAGACGGCAACCTCGAAGTTCAGGCAAAACGCTTTGCTTCACGTCTAAACTCTTTTTTCCCAATTTCTAAACGGTTGAAGTGTTTCCTTTCTTTATTTCGTCTTCTCTAGGCATGTCTTCTTAGTTTTTTTTATTTTTTAAAAATCTTTTATCTGACTGTAGCTTATTATTATTATTAAAAAAGTCATTTGACTTTAATTTCAAGTTTTTAAAAGATTTTATCTGTACAAAATTCAAAAATGATTTTATTTAAATAGTTAAATAAAATTTAAGATATGGTGCTACCTATATTATGTAATAACGATTTTGAGTCATTATTTTGTTGCAAACTTAAAAAGTATATATGAAGTTCCTAAAAATTTAATATGTAGAATTTATTTAGTTGAAAATTGAAATTATGAAAAAATATTCTAAATTCTGCATTTCGAAAACTTGAAAATTGTATAATTGACTAATGGTAAGAATTATTAAGTAAATATAATATTTTATAATTTTAGATATTTGATATGCATTAGTTTAATTATTAAATGATTTTTAAAATGATTAAAAATTAAAATATTATAAAAAATAATGAAACGTTTTTTTATGCTTAAACCATCATTGGGCTTAAGTTTGTAAATCTTAAAGCTTTTCCTTCACATTTATTTACGTTTTACGCTTTTTAGAACACTATCATTAAATAACTAGTACTAATTTTTAGGTTGATCATGAACGTACAAACTTTTCATGCTTTGATAACATTCCTGGCTAAAGTATAAATGATATTTAGGTGTTGTATGACATAGGTTGTCCATCGTTTTTATAAAGTTTGAAATTTGTTATAGCTATCTCTAGCCCATTATTGCACCGTAAAGTATGTCGTGCTAATGACATATTTGATGAGGTAAATTAAAAAGAATAATGTTAAGTGTACATTGTTTGGTTAACATCATTGTTTACATCTTATTGGAGTTCAAAAATTTGTGAACGAGAAAGCGTTTTTTTTTTTTTTAATTAAATTGTCAATAATATGTTGTCACGTGATACAATGTCAAAAATGACGAACATGTACTGTGATTGGATTAAAAATAATTTAAAATCTTATGCATTATACAAATTTTTTTATTTTTTTTTTCACTTCTTAAGTTAGTCGTGAAAACAAAATTTGTAATGGTAACATTTGTATTTTCCGTGTGGGAGAGAAATTTAATCATGCAATGTGTCATTCACTCAGTTTGTTTAACAAACAGTTCTGCAATTTGTTGAAACCTCGTGCATTTTGCTCAGTCTTACATTCTTCTGAAATTTTTACCTTAACCTATTGTCCCCCTTCCTTCCGCACGGCTCTGAATATGAATATGTACTTTTTCTTATCCTAATGGAATGTTTATCATTGCAAAGAATAAAGAGAAAAAAAGCGAGTGCCAAATAATTTGCTTTGGTTCGCCAAAGAAGAAAAATTGAAAAAAAGAGAAGAATTATAAAGAAACCCAACAAGAATTCTGCATCTTAATGACCAAATGTCATTATCCATCAACCGCACAGATAATTATTTATCTTGTTTTTGCAAAATAAGAAAATGATTTTCTTGAAATTAAAAAATTTAGACAAGAATTTTTCTAAACAATATATTACAGATTATTTAATTTATAAATAAGAAGTGGATTCTTATTTCTTAGAGTAATTATCTATTTTTAGAAAATAAATCGCCTTATGTAACAGGTAATTAGCAGTTTCTTAAACAAGAAATTAAGGTCTTAATAAAAATTTATATATATACATTTAGTCATTTTCAAACGACTATGTGTAGTAAACTCAGCCATATTTTCTTCTTTATTCTTTCCATTTTGTTCATTTCAGTGGACTTGAATTTTGGAGCCAAGAAGACTTTAGAGCAAAGAATAACATGAAACAAGAACCACCACCACTTCCGCCGCAGCAACACCGGAATAGAGTGATGGTTTTTGCCTTAAAGAAGTTCACTAAACCTACTTCTTATTTTATCCTTCTCCTAATAACCTACTATCTAGGTTATCTATCTGCACCCTCTTCCACCTCAAACAAACCTACTTCAACGTCAAGAATTCCTGTAGAAACTATTCGAGCCACCGCCTTCAGGTCCTCCACCACCAGCTCCGCCGCCCCAGTAGCTGACCACAACAGCTTTTCAATTCAGTGTGTCGATCCAGTTAACTCGGAAAAAGTCCGCCAAACAGTTCTTGACCGAGTCTTCCATGGCATATCTCCGTGGCAAAACTTCCCCCCTGCGCACGTTAGCACCCTCCTCCGCCAGAACCGGATTAAAGGATGGGGATCCACCGGCGCAGTCTTCGAGAACCTCGTCCGGCGGGTGAGGCCCAAGACCATAATTGAGGTGGGCACGTTTCTTGGCGCGTCGGCTCTTCACATGGCGAAGTTGACTCGCAAACTCGGGCTCAAGACTCAGATACTCTGCATTGACGATTTTCGGGGCTGGCCCGGGTTCTTGGACAAATTCAAGGAAATGAAAATGGTAAACGGAGATGTTATGCTCATGTACCAATTCATGCAAAACGTAGTTTATGCAAATGCCACTGAATCAGTCCTGTTCTTTCCATTCTCCACCGCGTCAGCTCTCGATAAACTCTGCGAGTGGGGAGTGTTCGCTGAGTTGATTGAAGTCGACGCGGGTCATGATTTTCACTCGGCATGGACGGATATAAACAAGGCCTATAAGATTTTGAGACCTGGTGGAGTCATTTTTGGGCATGACTATTTTACTTCTGCAGATAATAAAGGCGTTAGAAGAGCGGTCAACATGTTTGCTCGACTCAATCATCTTCGAGTTCGACTTGATGGGCAGCACTGGGTCATCGAATCGAACTAACTCGTTACAAGTCCAAAGTGTATTAATCGTTAAATTTTATGGAAACTTTAGTGCACAAAATTGAATAATATTACCAATGAAAGAAAGGTTGAAAGTTAATTTTTCCTTCCCAAATATTTCGAACTAGTGTAATAAGGTAGCTTTATCTTGAATAAGAAAAAGTATTCCAGTTAAATCTACAATAGAAAACAAAGTATGTCATTATCATTCTTAATGTAGAAAACAAACTCAATACAAGTTATGCTAATTTAGCCCGGTTTATTTCCCATTTTTCAAAAAGGGGAGATTTCATAAATAAGGGATTTAATTTTACCATTTTCATATTTAAGAGATTATGTTTAAAATTTCAAATTTCAAAGTTTTTTATATTTTATTTATAAAATAATTAATTAAATATATTAAGGTCACAATTCCATATAATTGATCACAAATCACAATTTTTATATGTCATAAATTATTTTACGGTTACAATTCAAAAATTTTATGAGTTACAATTTGTTCAACGGTCACAAATCAAAAAAAATTACGTCACAACTTATTCATCGATCACAAATTTATCAAATTAATAAGTCGCATATTATTCATTAGTCACAAATCACAAATTTTATGTCACAAATTATTTTACGGTCACAATTTGTTCATCGATCACAAATCAAAAATTGAAATGTCACAAAACACATATTATAAGTCACAACTTAGTAGACAGTCACAAATTGTCAAATTATCGATCACAAATTAACAATTTTTTAGGTCACACATTTTTTTTTGTCACGGTTTATCTTTTTCATTGGTCATATATTGTTTATCGATCACAGATTAACCAATTTAATGGTCACAAACTACATAATATTTGTGACCACCACCTTACCACTCCCTCCAGCAGCACCATTACCACCATCGCCCCTAGAATCACCACCACCTCCACCGACGCAACATCATCTCAAACACACCACCACATCGCAGAAAACACCACCACATCCTCACACAGATCCACCACCATCTCGAAAGGCCCATTGCCACCAATATCTCAACCTCACCACCACCAACACCAAGATCCACCATCGCCACCAACAAAACCACCGCACACAACCACATAACAACAACCGTCTCATCTCATATATCTGTTTTGCTTCTTGCATATCTCGCAGACCACCACCACACCCACCACCGATCCAGAACCATGCCGGCACAATTACAATCGATGCTGCCAAATCACACCTCCAATCAGCCTCCAATCCCACCACAAAATCCACCACTACGTTCAAAACGTACCACCGCCGCCGCCATATCAACCACCAAACCAGAACGACGTCACAGCCTCGCCATCGCCACCACAGAATCATCCCAAAAAAATACCACAAAACTACGTGAACAACGGTGTAGATATTTTAGGTAACATCCTGATGGGGGTGGATTCTATGGTGTCACACAGTGAGAATGTTTAGCTTCCTATTCGGTACGGCAAGCACGCTAACAGCTAGCCGCGAGGCCTATCTTACCAATAGTGCACTAATGATATATGATCATATGTAGGTATTCTCTCTTACATCTTACTCATAGTATGTATGTATGCCAGTTGTTAGGGCTTGTCGGCTAAAGAATGAGGGGAGGGCAGCCTTGAGGTGCTGAACCTCGGGAGCTAAACCTACGATCCGTAAAAGTTGGTATCAAAGTGGGACCACTCGAGCATGCGGTGTTGTTATGAGACAATGTCGTATGTTCTTGGGAAGAAAAGATTTTGGGCCACGAATCGTTTAGGCAAGCTGGCGGGACACGACAAAGGAAGCCGTAGGCATGAAAGATGAAAAGGGTAGCGTTGCGCAATTGCCTACGTGCCTTTCCAAGGAGCTTTCGAGGAGTGCACCTTGTAGGGCACAATTCGACATGCGTTGAGGCGCTGCGGTTTGGAGGCCGTTCACCCGAGGAACCATGCTTAGAGGGGCGGAAGGTGAAGGTTAGTGTCAGAGGTGATAAGTACGAATTACTGCAAGTTTGAAGGTCTGTTCACATGGAGTGGTGCCGTAGTTATCCTTGCAACGAGACGAATGCGTGTTTATGCGAAAATCACTTCTCGCTACGAGGATATAAGCGCATTCGAATGGGGGAGAATGTCACGCTAACAGCTAGACGCGAGGTCTATCTTACCAATAGTGCACTAATGATATATGATCATATCACGTATTCTCCCTTACATCTCACTCATAGCATGCATGCATGTCAGTTGTTCGAGCTTGCCGGCCAAGAATGAGGGGAGAGCGGCCTTGAAGGGTTGAATCTTGGGAGCCAAAACTGCGATCCGTGAAACATGGACTGATACTAAGCTCA
The DNA here is from genome assembly GCA_903798325.1 of Fraxinus xanthoxyloides. NCBI lineage: Eukaryota > Viridiplantae > Streptophyta > Magnoliopsida > Lamiales > Oleaceae > Fraxinus > Fraxinus xanthoxyloides. The sequence continues at coordinate 11,384 of CAIGRL010286356.1, forward strand.
CGAGCCCAGCGGCGATGTGGTGATATAACATCAGCGATTTGTAGCGAACCGTTGCTGCTATTCACGTCCATGTCTCCAAAATAGCCCTTGGAACTTGGCAGCGATTGGTGCCGTCCATAGCCCCTTCTGCGCTAAGCACGGCGTTGCAGGTGCCGCCCATGTCTCCGATGCTGTCAAAGTATGTATGTATGTGTGTGTGTGTGTGTGTGTGTGTGAGAGAGAGAGAGAGATGATGATGGACAAATAATTTTTAGGGTTTTGTATGAAATTGGGTTGGTTGGGATAGGGATGAGGTGGATAGATTTTATAATAATATTGTTAATATTTATATTTGACTTATTATCTGATTCATGAATAAGAAAACTTTATATCCGATTTTTGAATTACAATCTTTAAAAATCTAGCCTAATGTAATTTCCACTTTCAAAAATCTTTTTCATATATACTCATTTCCTACCACACATTCATATAATAAATATTTTACAAATTTTTTTCATACTTTTTAACCACGCATTCCCCAAAAACTCACTAAATTTAGTAATTTACTATTAAAAATAATACTCTTCCAAAAAAAAAATGATCACCAAACAGGAATTTAGATAGAAAATACGTGTGTAAATGTCAACTTAATCTTGAGCATGGAATAAATTATACAATTTGCCAATATAATCTGCATGTAAAAAAATGATTAATTATATCAGAATTTTAAGGGTTCTCCCCAAAACTGAAAAATCATATTGAGAGCTTCGGAAATGTTTGATGGTTCAATGTAACTATTGTCAATTCGGCAACACATAAGATGAGACTTCACATTACTGTGGAGTCATGTTTTGCAAAGAAATGAAAGGGAAACTCGGTAAGATGTCGGAATTATAAATCTTATATAGAATAGAAAAATTAGCAAATTAATAATAATAATAATAATTACGCAATTGTTGTTCTAATCTAATGTAGAAAACAAATCAGATTTACGATTTTTAATTTGATCTAGAATGGGAAAAAAAAGTAATTATACAATTGTCTGTTTCAGGGAAAAATTAAAAATAAAAGAAGAAGAAGCAATTATTAAAGTAAGGAAATAGAAATATCAAATTTTGAATAGTTGAAGTGACAGGGTGCAAACCATAATAGTATATTTAATTGATAAAACAATAATGCTCCTTGTACAAAGGAGCTTTACAAAGTCAAATGACAAAATGATGTGGATGGTTGAGATGAAAAGCGGATGAACGGTTGTGATTTAAAGACAAAAAAAGGGCTGTTCATGGTAAACCCCAACAAAAGTGAATGCGGTCATTTTTAGGCGCCAAACAGGGGAGAGATCCAATCTTCCAAAAAAGGGAGCTTTAGTAATTGAAGGGAGCTTCATTAATTTAGGCGCCAAACAGGGGAGAGATCCAATATGAAAAAGGGAGCTTCAGTAATTTCTGTAAGTTTCTAGTTTTAGGTTTTGAGCAATTGTTGGTTTTGTGCAGATTTCCTTCAACATTTAAAGTTTACATTTTTTTTTTTGGTTTCGAAGATCTCCACTTGCTCCAACTCGTTTCAACTCTCACAAAAATAGGGAAATCTAGCAATGCCGACGAAAACACCAGTATGTGTTCCGACTTGCACCTTCAATTCGAGTTTGGCCGCACGTGGGTTTACAGTTGATGGGGTGTTGGTTTTTGAGCAGATTTCTGGATGACTATATTACTTGTATAAATTTATTT
>CAIGRL010286369.1:0-14039 GCA_903798325.1 Fraxinus xanthoxyloides
TAAATTCGTTTCGTAACGGCTAGAGGAACACGCTTTCATTTTAAAATCGGGGTTAAAACTTAGCGACACAATTTTCAAGAAAAACTAATTTTATATTATTTAAAATTTCTCGGTCGCTACAGGAACTTTGTTGAGTATATATGCTGCAGTCTTTAATGATTCACCCTGGGGTGATTCTGACAAGGTAGAATAAGCAATCATACTCTTCACCAAGTTCTTAAGCGTTCTATTTCGTCTCTTAGCAATACCATTCATAGAGGCCGAACTCGACATAGTGTACTTTGGGACAATACCGCATTCCTTTAGGAGTTTAGCATATTGTCTTGAAAGTTGTTCACCTGAACCTTCATATCTGCCATAGTATTCAACACCATGATCAGATCTAATGTTTTTAATCATTTTGCCAGGTTGGTTTTCAACTTCAACTTTATAGTTCTTGAACGCATCAGCAACTGTGATTTTTCATGAGTGAGATATATATAGACATATCTAGAAAAATCGTCTATGAACGTTATAAAATATTGTTGAACATTCCAAGAAGTCTTAGGGATTGGTCTACAAATATCCGTATGTATAAGTTCTAAGACGTCTAAAGTTATGTTGGCTCGAAATCTTCTTTTATTGGTTTGTTTTTCCTTTATACAGTTAATGCACATATCATAATCTCTAAAGTCAAGGGGATCTAGAATTTCATTAGACACAAGTCTCTCAATTCTCATCTTGAAGATGTGACCTAATACTTTGTGCCATAACAAAGGAAGAACTTCTGTCGGTTAATTTTCGTTTTACACCTCGAGTAGTTACTTGCAATGTTTCATTAAAAGAAGCAAGATTAAATAAAGATTATCATAACCTGATAAAGAACTGGAACCAACTAATTTTGATGCAAGAAAAAAAACTAAACTTTTCATTCCCGTATGAACAAGAATAACCAGATTTGTCTAATGCAGAAATAGAAATCAAATTCCATAAAAAAAGACAGTACAATAAATGTTTCATTAAGATCCAAATACAATCTTGTCTTTAACAATAATCTAAATTTTCCTATTGTCTCTACTTCCACCGTCTTCGCGTCGCCAACATAGATGTATCTTTTACCATCACTTGGTTTTTGACAACTCAGGCAACCCTGCATAGACATACTGATGTGAGTTGTTGTAGCGGAATCTATCCACCATGAGTGTCTAGGTACCAAAGTTAAATTAACATCAGAACAAACTAAATAAAGAAGAATACCCTTTTTGGCACGCCATGCATGATAGTTGATACATTTCTTCTTCTTATGACCTACAACTCCATAGAAGAAACAATCACCCTCAGTTGGTTCCTTATGTTGTTTTTTTTTTGCGATGATGTAACCGCAGCTTCCTTATCATTTTTCCTTTTCTTATTCATTTTATCCTTAGAGGTGGTGGATAAATGAGCACTTTCTACCTTGTCATGCTTCAGCCTTTCCTCTTCTTAGATACAGTGTAAGGTGAGCTTATTAAGGGACCATGAGTGCTTTTGATAAGTATAGCTCACCTTGAATTGATTGAATTATGCCAGAAGGGATATCAGAACCAAGTTCACTAACAAGCCTTCAGATAAATCCAACTTGAGTGTCTTTATTTTGAAGCAATGTGAGGCATTTCCATAATGTACTCTCGTATGTTTCATTTCCCTTTGTACATCATTAAGATAAAGTTGCCAAAAGTGTACTAGTTTCAGCCTTTTCATTCTTGGCAAAACTCTTCTCAAGGTCCTCAAGGAAACCCTTAGCCGTAGTCACTTTATTGAATACAGTGCCCCAAAAATGCTTCTAGAGTAGCACACTTTATAACCAACAAGCTTATATGGTTCAACCGTTCCCACTTTTCCATCTTCCTCTTATCATCAGAGGCACTCTAATTAGTAAGTGCAATAGGTTGCTTGACGTGTAAAGTAAGGTCTAGATCCAGGACTCCTAGAACAATCATTACGTTATCTCCCCATGCCTTAAAGTTGGTGCCATTAAGCATTGAAATTGAATTGATTCTAACAAAGATATTATCAGTAGAACCTGAAACTGAAATAGAGAATAATTAATTCAGAATAACTTACATAAATATCCTTAATATGCAAATAATAATTTCAAATAATGGTAGGGCCCATCACAAGATACCTAGCATAACATCAATATTTAGTCTTTGGACATAAATATTGACTTGCAAGTGGTACTTTTGGTATAGTGACCAAACACTGACAATAAAAAAATATGTCAATCAATAAACCTTTCTTTGGATTGATTTATTGATCACACGTTAAACCAAATAATCACCACATGTTTATCACCATAGGTGTATGTGCAATTCGGCAAAATATTGACTTTTCTTTGGGCCGATCAAATATTCGCACTAATAACACATACACATACACCATTTAATATTCTAAGTTAACTGATTTTCATAAAAGAGGTTGTTTTGGCAATATGTTGTTTCAATTAATTCACTTTCGAATATTATACCTCTTAAAAGAGTCATTTGTACCAAAATTTGAAAAAGAAAATCACCGAATTCGCATATTTTATTTATCTTCAAACTTTAGGGGCCTAAGGGTTAATAATTCATAACTTTAGTGATCAAAATTAATTATCCAAAACTTTATGAGTTAGTAATAATTATTGAAAATTTTAGGAGTGAAAAATTAATTATTCGAAACTTTAGGGATCAAAAATTAATTATTCAAAAACTTTAGGGGCCAATTTAAACAAATTATGAATTTTGAGGGGCTTAATTACAAAATTCAGAGATTTAATGGCCCAAATTAATTAATTTTCAAACTTTAGGGGTTGAATTATCAAACCTGAAACTTTAAAAGGCAAAATAGGATGAATTTTAATCTTAAGGAGCCGAATCTTTAAATGCTTGACTCTAATATGAAATTGCAACGAAGGACCTGAACGTATATAATTTACAACACTTGCCCTCCTCCCCAAAAACTCGCAAAACATGTAAACCCTAAACAAATTGCAACCAAGGACATTGCGCGCTAGATGCCGCTGAAACACGTAGAGGCACACAGGCGCCGCTGCACTTCCGCACAATGGTGTAACAGTTTCTCACGGCAGTGCTTGTTGCTAATTTTTTTAAAACTAAACTGAAAATCTTGAAAAACCAACCGAATAATTTTCAAACTAATCAAAACTAAAACATGAATTATTAAATTTGAAAATCATAAAATTATCAAGAACCAAATTTTAAATTTTGATTCTCAATGATTCAACGTGAATTAGCTTTGATACCACTTGTTGGAAAAATATTCTTTAAAATCCTAATCCAACTCATATGATGTAGATAGTCTTTCTTTACACTCACTGCAGCAGACCTTATGTTCCTCCATTTCTAAGTGAGGTTTAGTTATGGGTCCTATTTCAAGGCACCCCAACTTCTAACCAGTCAAAGATGCTAGAAGACCTATTAGGTCTTCGCTCTTATTGATAAATAGAAGGAAAATTGTCCTCTTTATTGAATGGGTCCACTATAGGTTGGCCTCAATGACAATTTTGTAAGATATCAACCTTTACATCCGTTTCATCGGGGATGATGTCTCTTTCACCCTTTAGGTTTTGGGGCCTATTAATTTGTAATTCTTTAGGTTGTGAAATAAAATAGTTAGAACTAGTTTTGAGGACGTTAGTAGTTTTCTAATAACATTGTACACATTCTTCCTCTTTAAGTGTGAGGAATAGGGCACTTGTCATAGCTGTAGAAAGCCCGGGCACTTCTTGTCCGACTGCCCAACAAGAAATGATGCCCAAAATGTGGTAAGGGCATTTAGAATTGTATGGAGGTAAAGAAAACTACTCCGAAAATAGGGTGGTTGATTTTTGTTGACTTTGAAGCATAAAAGAAATTCTCTTTTATAGCGAAAGAGACTTGTACAAATTTAAACACTTATACCAAATGCAACTAATATTATAATTTTTATCTCTACAACACATACACACACGGTTGTATCTATCTTCACTTTATCTCTGCTCCCACTCTTCGCTACTCTCTGTTTCTCTCTTCTTCTCACACATCTCTTCACACATGCACACATATATACACACATCAACACACACACACACACACACACACATATATGTAGGTAGTAGAGTTAGTGACTTTTTTTCTACACATTTCTGTTGTGGTAGTGGATAGCAACATTCCAAATTCTTGTACTATGTCGGTGGATGAATGAAGTATGGATGATTCTAGCTTCTTCCAAAGTTGTTGTACTTTTCAATTTATTTTCTCCATGTGAGCAGCCTTAATAGAAAATTCTAGAAATGTTTATCTTAAGGCGGTGTTGTATCTTCAATTCTCCCCTTCAACGTCGACTTTTCATCTTAACTCTTTTCTTTTTATAATCCCTAGTTGTGCTCGAAACTCTTCGAATTTTGAAGCGTAGAGTCCTTTTGTTAAAACGCCTACAACTTGTTCTTCAGTATTGATATGCTTCAAGTTGATCTCCCTTTTAAGCACCTTTTTTCTAACGAAGTGATAATGCACTTCAACATGATTTATTCTTGTGTGGCATACTGGATTTTCTACTATACGAATAGCTGATTGATTTCACAATATAATTGTGTATAACTTACTGGTTGATGTAAATCATTTATTGATTGTGTTAACCATGTACTCTCTTAAGCTGCCATTGATGCTACTCTATTTTCTGCCTCTATGGTTGACAAAGATATGGTTGGTTGTCTCTTACTACACCATGAAACTATAGCTGATCCTAGGCCGAACACGTATACAATTGTTGATCTTCATGTATCTTGACATCCAGCATAATCTGCGTCACAAAAGCTATGACCTTGCAATTCTTATTTTTCTTGTAAAAGAGTCCATAATCAATTGTTCCTTTTACATAACTTAAGATCCGACACACTACTTCAAGGTGTGGCTTCTTTGACTTTTCCATAAAGCAGCTTGCTATCCTAACTACATATGCGATGTTAGGTAGTATCAGATTCAAGCATATTAAGCTCCTCACTAGCTGTCGATACATGGTTGCATTATCAAAATCATTACCTACATCTGCACATAGATTAAAGTTAATTTCGATTGGTCTAGATATTGGTTTGCAATCGATCATGCCAAACTTCTGTAAGAGATCTCTGACATATTTATTCTGGCACAAGAATAACCCTTCTTTTGTTCTTTCCATCTCGAGCCCAGGAAAATGATTTTGCTCTCGAAGCACTTTCATTTGAAATCTCACTAATAGGTTCCTTTTGGTTCGTTGGACTTCATTTTTGTCGTCTCCAATGATGATGAGATCATCTCGTACACAACACTATTGTTAATTTTTTCACTTTGTGCTTTGATGAATAAGCTCGAGTCTGTTGGTGCTATCGAGTATCCACTTTGAACTAAGAATTCGACTATTTTATCATATCATGCTCATGGTGCATGCTTTAATCCATAAAGAGCCTTCTTTAGCTTGCAAATATATCCTAGCTTTTTTTATTCTCTAATCCCTTTGGTTGCTCCATGTATATGTCTCGATCAAGTTTTCCATGTAGAAATGCATTTTTCACGTCCATCTGCCATAGTTTCCAGGATTTACTTACGCTAATGCTATTAGTACTCGTACTGTAGTGATCTTTGCCACTGGACTAAAAGTCTCATCATAGTCCAAACCATATTGCTGCAAAAATCCACGAGCTACTAGCTAAGCTTTGTATCTTTCAACTGATCCATCTGGATGTCGTTTACTTTGTATTTCCATTGGCAAGATATAGGCTTTACTTCATTAGGTATTGGCACCAAATCCCAATTCTCATTTTGTTTTAGAGCCATGAACTCTTCTTCCATTGCCTTTCTCCACTCCTTATATTGGATTGCTTCTTCAAAGGTCTCTAGCTCTTTGATGTTGTTGTCTTCTTCTACTACTGCATTAGCATATTTGGGGTTTGGTTTCCTCTGTTTAGTTGATTTTCTTAGTTGTGGTTGTGAGTTTGTTCTTACCTCAACCTCCTCTTGTTGACATGGCCTTATCTTTTCTGGTGTTGCCTGATGCACACCTGTCTGCCTAGGATTTTGTAGTGCTTCAGTAGATTCCTTCTTGTCACTTGATTCTTGTCCATATTTTTTTTTTCCTTAAGAATTGGGTGTGCTTCTGTGATCTACTCTTGCAATTTGTTGTCTATTTCATTTGAATCTGGTAGCTCCACTCTTTGTTGTGTCCACCATGAAGATGCTTCATCAAACACCACGTTGCTTGATGTATACCAACGATCGGTTGTAGGGTCGCAACATCTCCATCCTTTTCTTTGACTATCATACCCCACGAATATACTTCCAATTGCCTTCTTATCAACCATACTTCTTAAGTGATCAGTCACAAACACATAACAGATACAACTAGAGACACGAAAGTGACTTATTGTTGGCTTTTTTTCCATAATTTCTCAAATGGAGATGTGAACCCCTCCTTCGGTTGTGATAGCCTGTTGATCACATGTGTTACTGTTCTCATGTACTCTGCCCAAAACCTTCTTGGAACATTCTTTGCATGTAACATATTTCGACACGTTTATGCAACGTGTTGATTCTTTCTTTCTACAACACCATTTTGTTGTGGCGTATTTGGACATGTCAATTGATGGTGTATCTTATGCTCTCTTAAATATTGGGAGAATTATTTTGATGTATCTTCGTCCCATTATTTGTGTGTAGGCACTTAATCTTATTTTCGACTTCTCTCTTTGCTTTTTTTTAAACTCAAGCTTTACAAATGTATCAGATTTTTCTTTCATAAAGAAAATCCAAATGTACCTTGAGAAGTCATCAATGAATGTCACCATGTAATGCATCCCTTGATTTGATGGTTGCTTGACAGGTCCAAACACACCAGAGTGTATTATCTCCAATTGTTGCTTTGCTCTATAACTGGACTCCTGATATGGTAGTTGATGTACTTTACCATATTGACAACCAGCACAAACCATGACATTTTTGATCTCGAGTGGAGGAAGACCTTTGAGCATCGACTTCTTAATTATCACTTTCAGTTTATGATAACTTACATGTTCTAGTTTTGAATGCCATAAATCAAATGTCTCATTCTTTCGACTATTATCTACATGTGCAAACTCAGCTAACATTACATAGATGGACTCTAATCTTCTTCTTCCCATTAATTGTGTTCCCAAAATTTTATATTTTAATACAGCTTGACATCTTTTGGCCTGAACAGAACGTAGTTACCTGATGATGTTAGTTGCACCATTGATAGAAGATTTTTCTTCATTCTTGGGACATCATAGCCATCTTGTAACTACACCTCATTAGGACTAAACCAGGCTGTGATAACTATCTTACTAACGTGTACTATTGGCAACCTTGAATTGTTGACAGTTACCACTATTTAGCCTTCCTTGTACTTTATTGTATTATGTAGTTTCTCTTTATCACTTGTCATATGGTTGGAATACTTGGAGTCGACTATCCAATCAGTTTCATAATCTATTCATCTAGGGAGCATCACCATTAGTGTTTATTCTTCCTCGGGGTCTGTACTGCATTTTTTCCTTGAGTATGCTCTGTTAGTGCAAGCGATGCTACAACATCTCATTGTTCTTCAATATTGTATTTTTCTTGCTTATTAGAGGTTGTCATATTCCCTTCTAGTAGCTTTTTCTTGAATCGACAGTCTCTAGCATAATAGCCTCATTTGCCACATACAAAATACGAGCCATTAGTTCATTGAAATCTCTTAGACGGCTGACCTTTATTGTTATGACTTTGTTTGGCTCCATTTGTCATAGAACCCTCTTCATGTTTATATTTTTTTAGTTCCTTATTATTGTGTTGATGGTATCGACCTCTTCTTTTATAACTAAATAATGCTTCGTCCTCTTTTTCTTCATTGAGACCCCTAACATTTGTTTGGTTAACGCTTCTTGGTCGACCAGCAAATTTTCGAGATTGACCAATGAAGGTTGCTCTGGATAACCTTGTATGGTAGCAACGTATCCTCTAAATTTGGGTCTCATACCATGTATAATTATTCTTCTCATTCTAGACTCCGAAATCTTACTTGAAGAATCTAATTCTGAAACTTCGCGACAAAGGGATTTAAATTTATTAAAATACTGACTTACCATTTGTTCTCCTTGAGTGATCGAGAGCAGTTCATTTTCTAGCAATTGCAACCTCAAGTCATTTTTTCTTTGAAAATAGAGTGACTAGAATGTCCCATGCTTCCTTTGGTATAGATTTGTCTCATATATGTTCCAACAATTCTTCCTTAATTGTTGTCTTTATAACGAACATGGGCTTATCCGCTTTAATTCTCCATTTCATTATAACGAACATGGCCTCCTCTAGTGGTATTATGTCACTTTCACGAACTACTTCCCACAAATCTTGCCCTTGGAGATATGACTCCATACAAGTTTGCCATGTGGTGTAGTTCTGATTATTGAGTTTCTTTACTTCGCCTATTGTTTGTAGATCGCCCATCGTAACTTGATTTACCTCCTCATAATCAAGTAAGCTTTACAAAAGCTTCACAATCTCTTTTTGTGCATAAATACCCGAAGCTCAAAAATTTGTCTCCAACCGCTTCGCTCTGATACGAAATTGTTGACTCTGAAGCACAAAATAAATTCTCTTTTATTGTTAAAGAGACTTTTACAAATTTAAACACATGCACCAAATGTACTAACTAATATTATAATTTTTCTCTCTCCAACACATATACACACGGTTGTATCTATCTTCACTTTCTCTCAAACCTTTCTTATTTTACACTTTTTTCTCTCCTCCTACTCTTCACTACTCTCTGTTTCTCTCTTCTTCTCACACCTCTCTTTACACGTGCACACATATATACATACAAAATCACATAGATATGTAGGTAGCAGAGTCGATGGCTTCTTCTTCTACACATTTCTATTATGGTAGTGGATAGCAACATTCCAGTTTCTTCTACTATGTTGGTGGATGAATAAAGTATGGATGATTCTAGCTTCTTCCAAAGTTGTACTTTTCAATTTATTTTCTCCATGTTAGCGGCCTTACCAGAAAAATTCTAGAGATTTTTATCTTAAGTCGGTGTTGTATCTTCGATTTTTAGTTGTACTTGAGATTGTGGTCATTTCGAGTGAAAATGTGAAGGGGAATCTATTGGGAAATCAAACTTGGTTTGTTTGGATAAAGATCAAAATGAAGAGTTTTCATATTTGTTTAACACGTGTGCTCGAATTTCCAAACAAGAAGGTGTCAACATAACTTTCTATAAGAGAAACATAGAGGATAATGGGAAAGGCAAGGAAAGATCCCCTTGAATTATTTTCAACTATATGACCAAGCCGAAGACTTTTGTTGGAGTTGTTTAAGTACTTCTTTTTTTGTATTCGACACTGAACTTGTCAGAACTTGTGTTTATTGTATGTTGATTCCATTTGACTAGTTCAATTTGTTTGTGATTTTACATTTGGACTTCATGTAGTGGATGACAAATTTACCAAATGCATTTGGAATTCTAGTAGTTATTCAAAGCATTTTTGGAGGTCATGAAGCATATGTAGCTTTATGTTTGATATTGGAGTTCATAAGATTAGATTTTTCATTACAAAGTTACATTAAAATCTTATGCTTAAATGGGAGTAGTTTAGAGTTTTAATGGCATTCTGTTTTAGTGTTTTAATGACAATAGAACAACATTGATAGAAAACACACATTCATGCACAAAATGGTAGGGATTAACCCTTTTGCTAATTTCCATAATATATATTGTAGAGATTCATTCTTACAGAACCATAAAATCATGTTAACATAGACAAAATAATGCTTCTTTGCTTCACAAGCAATGCTTTGTTTTTTTCCCTTGAAATTTCACTATAAACAAAAAATTATACAATCCATAATTCGGCAAAGAGGTAAGATGATATAAACCCAAGTAGCTATCGTTTCCTTTAACCATTTATATGCCCGTGTCATATTTTCTGAAGGCCGCGGGGACGTTGCTATCAAAGTGGCTGCTAGTCCAGCTCTAAGGATCCCTACATGCATTTCTCCCCTGACCATGGTTGTTAGCATGAAATGTATTTGATGATCGTTACGTAGGTTTTGGCTTGAAGATCCCTTTCCTCCTACAATGTCTATTTTACCCTATCTATTTAAGGGAACACATCAAACCGTTAACCATAAAATCAAACAAACATTAGGACAAAAGGTTAAGGGCATAATTATTTAACCAGTCAGTAATGCAATTGCGTATTAAATGCCTGTCTATAAAGAAAGAACTCAACATTGAGTAATCATAACTACCTTAATAAAACATCCACTGCAAAATGCCTGCCTACAAAAACAGAAATTGGAAACAGCTCAAGTAAGGGCTTTCTAAAGTTTCAAAATGTACACTACACCTATGTTTTCCTCAACCATAGACCACGAGTTAATCTTCAATATCGAAGAACACAGCGACATCGTCAATATCAATTGTCCTTCTAAGAATTTTTGGTTATTTATAGATTTCCCTTTTTGGGCCCCATTATTTGACAAAGAATGCATTTTTGAATAGTAGATTGATGGAAAATGCATGGTTAACATATAAGGAAAAGTTTTAAATTTGCATGTAATATTATTTTATTGAAGAATGTATGGTTGAAAAGAAAAAAGAGAAAAATGTATTTTGAAAATAATGGAAATGAAACAAGGGCTTCTTAAGAAAGTTTGATACTAGAGCTTCATGTATGAAATGATTATGGCAAGATTTATTCTATTGTCGCCTAGTAATGACGTTGTCTTAGCTATCGTGCACCTTCTTATTTCGTTATGGGGTCATTCTAAGTAATATAGATTCAACTTGTAACAATAGTTCCTTGAGTTCAAGCATTATTTTTTCATATTAGGTTAAGGACTTGAAACTTTTTTTTTATTTAACTATGCCTTCGAAATGGATGTCGAAGTTTTGATTAAGAATTTTTTTTCTTCAAACGAAGTTATATAGCTTCTTGGTGCAAATGAGGAAATTATCTAGCTTATTGTTTTAGAGAGGCAATTTTAATATTCAAATGGATGGCTTATAGGTGGACAATGGTTGAATTCTAATCGTATTTCTGTCATTAGTAAGACATGTGTCAATTCGTGGCTCATCATGAGTGTGCACCAATAGGTCAAGAGGGCTTTGTGCACTAAATGTTGATGCATGTGATGCTGCTGCGATTGCAGGGTGATTCATCTATGCCCTCCATTTGAATGGTATTTTTGGTGCCTATTCGTCTTCGACAATAGAGATCTTGCTTTGAGATAATGTCCAGATCTTCCGAATTGAATAGCTAGGATTACTAGAGCGAAATTATGTAATGGGATTATGGGAGTGAATATTTACTTATTTCTCACTCTTTGCAAACTTCTACTCTTTCTTATAGTACTTCATTTTAAAAGTTCTCTCCAATATACACACACACACACACACACACACACACATATATATACACCCTATTATGGGTTGTTAACCTCATTATAGGATGGTTTAACCTTATTGGAGGTTTGTTTATCCTCATAATTAGTTAGACAAATTGTAAACACAAAATATTTGTCATCTTTCTCCATATTATAATAACTTATCGCTTCCTCTGCCAATTATATTCTTCTTGTGAGTTTATGAAATTTATTTCATATTATGTCTATTATCTCGTATCGTCTTCAACAAATTGGTATATGAGTTATCCGATATCTTGTACGTTTCTCAACAAACTGGTATCACAGCATTCAGTTTACAATAATAAGTTTCTTAGTTTCTTTCCCCAGCCTTTCATTTTGGGTACTTCCCTTACCTCTACCGTTATACTTTTTCTTTGATTTTCATTTCCCAGTTCATTGCACTATTTATGTGGAAAAGTATATTCTTTGCTCAAAAAATTTACTCAAAACTCCATTACAATCGCTTAAGAAGTACTTAACCATTACACTAGTTGGGCTTGGCTTCGGCGAGAAACCGAACATAGCTTGGACTAGTACTTGTTCTGAAGCATATCGGACAAGTGCATTTTACACACTTATTTCATACTACAAACATGGACAATTGTTGATAATTATGTTGAAATATAGCTTAATTCTATGTAAATTGTGTGTTGTAGCTTGTAGGACAACGTGATGAATGTGGCGGAAAATATGAGAATTAGGGAAAAAATGACTAAAATGAAAAAAAAACCAACGTTCAGAGATCGAGTTGCAAATAGTTGAAAGATGACACACGGAAGAGGAGTTGGTGATGTGAAAATGTTGAGGAACAACTGAGCATTGGAATGAAATAATGGAAAAAGAAGACGGGGGAAAGAGGCCGAGATTGGCGAAATGAAGTTCGAGGACCAAAACGGAAGAACTTGAAATTGGTCACTACTATGCGGTCTCATAGCAGAAAAGCTATGCAGTCACATAGGTCTATTCAGGAAATAAAATAGATCATTTTGCCTCATCTAATCGATCGCATAAAGGTATACTATGCGGTCGCATAGTTGAGTTTTTAGATGCGAATTGCTGGTTTTCTTATTTGATTGAATAACTTATGGAAACTAGATTTTGGTCACGCATTTAAACCCTAGAGCCATCCAGAATGAAAAAAAAAAAAAGATTGATAAGAGTTTTGAGAGAAGAAAAAAGGCAAAAACAAAAAGAGCAACACCATGAAACGAAGATTAAACTTAAGAATCGAATTGGTGATGCCGTTCTTCATTTATTTTTCTAATTTTCTTCGTTCCATTATGTTAGGCTAGGTTAATTTTGTACTAGGGTTAGATTGACTATGTAATAAGATTCTTAAATTTTAGGTTTACAACTTTGACATTAAAACACGTTTTGGGATGTTTGAATGGTTTATATGAATTTATTTTCTCCATAATTATTGTACAAGTAATTGTCTGAGTTTGGTGGCTTATTTCATGCATACGAAAGAAGGGAAATATGTTCGACACGATATAAATCATCATAGGGTCCAATAGGGGATAGAAATATACCTGAATCTTTAAGTGCTCACAAAAACTCATGCATTCTTATATGTTTGCATCCGTCATATAAATATAGTCGGGTCACATATTGGAATAGGTTTAACTTTACTCGAGAGAGATAGTTAAATAAATTAGTAGCATTAATTCTTCAATATTTCAATTGTGTATCAAGGTGTAGAACTAGGTTTAATGAAGATTATTACATAGGGATTCATTATCCTAGTACATTTATCATATATTAGAAAAACTTCAATTTGCATTTGACGTAAATTTCATTTAGTCTAGTTAAAGCATTCGTAATCACACCCACATAATTAATTTAGATATAAATTCATCAAAACGAACACACTCATTTTTATATGACACCGCATATCATTTAGAGTCAATCCAGCATCATCTATCCTCCGTTTAGGCAGCCTGACTTCCATTTGAAGCCCAATATCATACACCTATTCTAGAATGGACATCAGTTTTATGGCAGAGCTGAAGAAAACCTACATAGACACATCTCTCGATTCTTGGAGACATGTCAACACTTTCGATATCAGGGTATCTCAGATAATGCTATCAGACTAAGGTTGTTCCCACACACACTATGTTATAAAGCACTGAAGTGGTTGGATTCTCAATCTATTGCCAGCATTAACACATGGAACGACCTTACTCAAAAATTCTATACAGAGTTCTATCTACCAACCAAAATTGCAAAATTAAAGCACAACATCTCTATTTTCCATAAAAATGAATCAGAATCTTTTGATGAAGCTTGGAACATGTTCAAGAACATACTACGGAAGTGTCCTCATCACGGTATTAGCGAAGGACTCCAAGTCCTATATTTTTATGTGGGATTACTTCCATCATTCAAAACCATCATGGATTCTTCATCGAATGGTTCATTATTAACAAGAACCATTGATGACACAGTAAAACTATTCAAAACAGTCGTGACTACTTTAGCAATTTAGGCTTCTAAATGGGTGGTTCAAATGAAAGTGCCAGATGTATATGAGGTGGATGTTTACTCAGCTTTGATTGTAAAAATAGACTCATTATTTCATAAGGTGGA
>CAIGRL010286375.1:0-13873 GCA_903798325.1 Fraxinus xanthoxyloides
AAATTTTTTGCCCCCCGTAACCTTTATTCCTGGCTCCACCCCTGATTGAAGGTGAATCGTATTATCCTTGTCCACCTAGAAGCACCCTTGATGGCAATTTTGACGATCACTTCTGTTGAAAAATGTTTCGTATAGATTAATACATAGATTGACTCTCGATTATCAGTGTGTTGAACGTTAAACTAGTCATATTGGGACCAAATGCAAGCTTTGGCAGTTACGTGAAAGAATCTCTCTTTTTAGCAAGAACGTTTAGGATAGCGTCTTTGAAATTACGTTTTTTAATGTCCTTTTGTGTGTTAGTAGTGAATGGCCCAGTTCTTATAGACAAAGTTCACGAAAGACGATGAGCTTCCACGTTTCACCTTTCATGATCAACAAACAAGTGCCTAATGTTACCACATAATTGGGTAGCTAGCAGAATTATGACTATAACATCTAGGGCATGTTTGGATCGGATTAAAATCTGATTTTAATGTAAGTCAAAATCAAATAATCAATATCAATCACGTCTTTCATGGGTCTCACATATTTTCAACCATACATTTCAAATTTTTTTATTGCAATCCATTAAAAATCTGATTTTAATTTCCACCAAACAACCTCCTAAACTAGAGAACTTGTGTTTTCGTGACTATACGTATTAAAAACTTCTTCTTCAACTCATACTAGTGCGTGTGGCACGTTTTTGAAAAGTTAAAAACTCTTTTTGAGAATAATAATAATATGATTTTATACATATTTGAATAATTTTCTGAAGTCAGAAAATTTTTAGAGAAAATTGACTTAAAATAGTAATTTTAAGAAGTTCTTCTACGAGAAGTAGTAGCAAAACTATAATCCCGTCAAATGGATCTTACGTTTTTTGAGATACATATTTCAGTATTAATTTATACCTAAACTCAATAACTAATACCCAAGTTTAGTCACATCGTCTAGGTTATACCTAAGTACAAGAGTTACCCGATGACTATTATGGGGGTTTTTTTTTTCTGAATAATTTTTCGAAGATAAGCTCATAATCTTTTACTCATTGCACTTGGTTGAATACGTAAGCCGTGACATAGTTACTAAAATTCTCAATCGCGTAGAATACAATTTTCAGTCACTATTTTATAGGCATTTTTCACCTTAACATAACCCAAAAGGAATTTTGCCATTATTATGTCAAAAACAATCCAATTGCGTATTTAAATTTCTCTCTTAATTTAAGGAAAAAAACAATGATTTTGACACAATTTCATTCCATTGGATAAAAGATATTTTCGATTTTCAATATAATTTTTAAATATATGCATCAAAACAATACACTTACGTATTTAAATTTCTCTCTTAATTTAAGAAAAAACAATGATTTGACACAATTTCATCACATTGATAAAAGATACTTTCGAGTTTCAATATAGTTTTCATATATATGTATGTATGTATCAGAATTTTTCTCATGCCCACAGCGGACATAAATTATAATATACACTATGGCCGTAACTTGGCAAATGTTGCCACGCCCATAGTGTGCATTATAACTCGTGTGTGTGTGTGTGTGTGTGTAACATTTTATTTGTTACCAAGATTATTCTTTAATCATAACAACAAGTTTTAATTTCTTTCTAAAAATTTAGGGGTTGTTCGCTTCGTATTTCAATTTTTCGTTTTTCGTTTTATATTTTGAGTGTCTCTTTTGAAATTATTGAAAATGTGTTCTTTTTGTCATTTCAAAAACCCAAGATTGGAAAATGAGTTCACTTTCATTTTTCTTCTCGTCTTTCTCTCTCTTCTTCTGGTCTCTCTCTCCCTCCCTCTTCTTCCCGTCTCTTTTTCTTCTTCCCCTCCTCACGACACCTCGCAAGGCCTCCTGCGCTAAAGACCGGCCTCTTCTGCAGTTGGGTGTGGATGTGGCGGCGGTGGTTTTTTTTATGCGATGGTTGGTTGTGACTGTGGCTGTGGTGTGGTGTGGCGGTGGTGTTGGTCCGTAGGTGGTTGGTTGTGACTGTTGTATGGCGGTGGTTTTGGTCTATGGGTGGTTGGTTGTGGCTTCTGTCTGGTGATGGAGGTTTGTCGCGACGTCATGACAGTGATTTTGGCGGTGTGGTGCAGGCGGGGAATGTGGTAGTTTTTGTTAGCGACATAAATGAAAACACCCGGAACGCTTTTTGAAAATTTTGACTTGGTTTTAACTAAAAATCCCAAAATGACATTTTTTACGTTTTCGGTTTTCTTTGTAAATTAGAAACTCGTTTTCAGAAATTTGTTTTTGAAACACTGTTTTGAAAAATCGAAGAAATAAAACGAGATGAAAACGGAAAAGAGAACAATCCCCTATATTTTTAGACGAAATGATTTTATGGATATAACAGTTGGAATGTTTTGGAGGGAAAAAAAGGTTTTGGGCCAAATTTGTTAAAGTGGGAAAAAATGGTCAATGGGTCATCTTAAAAGGATTTTAATTGGGCCAGTTTCTGAGTAGAAATTTGGTGAACCCAGCCCAAACCCAATTCAGAAAAGAACCACCAATGAGCGGGTTGGCCAGATATCCTCATTGAAGTTGCCTCCATGAAAGTTTAAGTAGGTAAGGATATCTAGTCGGACTTTTACTTTTTATAAAAGAACCGTCCGATAAAGATATTTTATGCTAACTTTTTTTAAAAGTTCTTTTAAATAAAAAGTAATTTGAAAAAGATTATTCAAAAAGATTATTCTAACATATTCAAAAGCAGATTCTTAGTCTCCTTTTAATTGGGCCAGTTTCTGAGTAGAAATTTGGCGAACCCAACCCAAACCCAATTCAGAAAAGAACCACCAATGAGCATGTTGGCCCAGACATCCTCATTGAAGTTGCCTCCATGAAAGCTTAGGTAGGTAGGGATACCTAGTCGGACTTCTACTTTTTATCAAAGAACTGTCTAAGAAAGAAAGTTCTTTTAAATAAAAAGTAATTTGAAAAAATTATTCTAACATATTCAAAAACAGATTCTTAGCCTCCTTTGACATTTCAAAAGTCTGCCAAATTAGCACCAAGAATCCGTTTGATTGCAAATGTGGAAAATTAATAGAAAGAAAATGAATTATAGGGAAAATAATTGCCTAAAACTAGTTTCTAGGGAATTGTTAATTAAGTGCGTTTGATTGATATAATTGTCCAACCGAAAAATTTTAAAATCTTGGATTTTTTTGCTCATGTTTGACTTTGTTTTAAATGAAAATTGTTCATTAAAGTGAATTTTTTTTTTACAATTGGTTATGAAATTTGTTACTAATGTGGTATAATTGTGATCGAGCTTTTGTTAGCTCGAGCTCTTCAAATTCTTAAGATGCGTCCTACATTGGTCGGGATCTGAGTTTAGCTCGAGCATTACTGTCCATATGCTCAAGCATACCCCATGATATTCCCGAGTGATTTGGTGATGACAGACCTCGGGATACGTCCTCGTGTATATCCCTTCCGTCACGACGCTCGTCCTCGAGTAGTACCCTTAGCTCGCAGACGCTAAATTTACCCAAGACTCTGGCCCTTCTCAATCATCAGGTATCCTAAGTCGTAAAGGAGTCATACTTTAGGCAGCACTTCAAATAAGGAAGGTGTGGACTCCAAGTAACATTTTGACACTTATCTCAATAATCACTCCTAAAAATAAGGAGATGAGTCATACTAGAACAAAACTACTACCTCTATAAATATGGGGCATTGGATCATTATTCAGGTACGTTTTATACAGATATTTTTAGCACATATTTTCATTCTCTATTCTCTCTCTGACTTAAGCATCGGAGGGGCGACGAAACCAAATCTCGACGCCTTTGTTTCAGGTACCGAAAGGCCTAGTGCATGCTCGTTCTCAGTCGTCAAGCTCGAAAAATCAGCAGGTGCGATTTTTGGTAGCATCAGTTACTATTGCCAAAAAGTAAAAAAAATGTTTGCTTAAAAATTATTTTTTTCACCATTTTTTCATTAAAGTTTAGTGTTCGTTTAACTTTATTTTATATGAAAATTGTCCATTAAAGTGCATTTTTTTTGCAATTGGTTATGAAATTTATTTCCATTGCAAAAGAAAAAATTTTTTGGCTAGAACCTGGAATTCATTTTCCCATCAAAATGGTGTGAAAATGAATTCCCAAGAAACAAGGAAAAGGGGCGCATGGGTGTGGGGGTGGAGTGGGTGGGATGGGACCATCAAACAGCAAAAAAGTGAGAAAATGGAACATGAAAGATCTAAGCAATCAAACAGGGCCAAAGTCTTGAACTACCTTGAATAGAACTTCATTTTTCTACATGCATTGGACAAAATAAATTGATTCGGGGCGGCCATTCAGGTGTATGTGTATTTTACAATAATAACACTTCAAGTAAGCTCCTTCACATAAAGTTCTACTTAAAAGTTTGTTTGATACAATTTATTCAAAGGAAAAATCATTGTTCGGAGAATGTGTGGTTAAAAGTGAAAAAAGAAATTATGGATCAAATAAAATGTGTAGTTAAAAATGATTTAATATTATTTTATTTTTTTTTGACAAACAAGACGCACGTAGAATCCATATAAGATATATATAAGGCGTACTTTCATAAGTCAATAATAAAAAGTGAATTGTACATTTCTCAAATAAAATGGTACTTCTTTAATATGAGTTGTTTAGTATTATGCACGGTTGAACACAGTTTACTTAGATGGTTTTTGGTTTATTTCATACAAAATCATTTAAAATTGATAGCTAAAAAATAGCTAACTAAAATGGGGGGTTGAATTGGTTTTTGAAATATTTTTCGAAAAGTCGATCCAAATTTAATCAAGTTGAAAATGAACGAGTTAATCGAATAAAAATGTACAAGTACAAAAGCATAAGTAAGAGGAAAGAAATTGTGTAAATGATGTAATTGTAGAGATTTGATTACAAAAAATGATCTACGTCCTCTGTTACTAAACTTTCGGTCACGAGCAATGCTTTTTCACTAAATTTGATTGACTTATGGTGCAATCCAAACTCTTACAATACTTTTGGTGACTTACAAATAAGGAACACAAATCTTTATATAATATCGAGCTTTCCAAAACCTCAACATGACCAACAAATTTAAAGATAAATGATTTTACAATTTGAAATTTCTCTATTAATAAATGATAGAATCAAATTAAGTACAAAGAAAGAAATAGTCTAACATTTTAATGAATAAAAATGAATAAAGTTCAAGTGTTATGTAAGAATTTTTTTAATGAGGAATATATTTTTCAAAAGTTGATTCAATCAAAAGTTTTTCAAAATAAATGATTTGATAAAGACAAATAAGATGCAAGATCAATATAATTTTACTCAAAAATATCTTACTTAAATGCTCTCAAAGTATTGTGATAAATGCAAAGTGAAATGGTATTTCTAGATGTTAAAACGTCATAAATTCGGATTAACCGAACAACAAAGCTAGTCCTTGCGTGTTAGTATTCAGAACGGTTAAAAAAATAATGTTGGACGAATCTGACATCCGCTTGGATATAATTTTCCCCGAATTTTTCTTTCTTCATTGTTTTGAAAAATGAAGGCTTTTGAAAAACGTTTTTCGTTGAAATACTTATCTTTTGAAATATAATTTCCATCCAAGTGTTTTTATGAAATAATTATCTCGTGCATAAAAAAATTATTCATTGAGTTTTTAATGATTCATTGCTAAAGATTATAACGATGTACCTTTACACATAAATTTAGAACATCTTAATGTCATATATTTTACTATTGAAGTTTTTTTTGTCTCAAATGATTTATCGTGAATACTTGGCTTTCATCTTGATTTTTATTAATTGTCTGATGAAAGTCTTTTGGTACTAATCTTTTTGTCTACAATTGATCAACTTTGCAATAATAGCTATGAAGACTAAAATTCAATTGATAGAAATAAAATCAATTTGTTTGTTATGATCAAAACATGAAGTCTATCATATGTGAACAATTTCCCCATTTTTGATTATGATAAATAAGATGATTTACATAAAGTCGTAACAACAAATTGATAAAGGATAAAAAATTTAGATATCGCATATGATTCGTATAATTCACCTATCTTATAGGCATATCATCTCATATATTTTCCCCTTTTGACATGAGTAAAAAATATGAAGTGGATCTAAAAATAAGTCATGGAAGATCAAAACAAAAATCATAGACACAAATAATAGCAAGTAAATTCTCAAATCAGAACAAGATATCAACAAATGAAAAGCAAATTGCATTCATAACAAAAAAAAAAATGTTACGAGAATTTATATCCAGAAGTAGTTAGATGAAGTATAAGTGTATCCAAAAAGCAGATATATAAAGAGTATCCAAAATATATAAACATAAAACGTAAACCATAACTACGGCTCTTGAAGAGACGGTGGAGGAAAGTGAGCTTAAAAGGTAGTCTGCTGAGCTTGTATCGTCGCTTGTTAAGCTTGAATTACATCTTGTTTAGCTTGTAGCAGCTAGTTGAACTTGAAATTGGTGAAGCATCTCTTCAAGCCGCCAATGAAGGAGGTAGGGGAATCAATGTGTCCATTGAGGAGATTATAGTAATCCTAGATAAAAGTGAAACCACCAGTGGGAGGAGGAGCACTAGAACCCGTAATGTCATGAGGAGGGTTTGGAACTTGTGGCACATCATCGGTATCATCGTCCTCATCGCCATCGAAGTGGGATTGAAGCCTTTAGTGTGAGCCCCCCATTTACCATGCTCCTTTATGATTGTCATGCGTTTAAGAGTGTGGATATTGATGGTATCGGTAGGACGAAGTTTAACGGAAGTCTCATTCATGTTAAAATATTTGTAAGAAGCATGCCACAAGGTAAAATTTTTACGTGTCGAGTTGAATTAACAAGCTTCATGAGACCGAGTGAAACAGTGGGAAAGTCTAATTTCCGCCTGACAAGAAAATAATCGAGAATGAAAAATCAAAATTGTGCAATAATGTATTGCAAAACCTTAAATAGAAGAGTGAGTTGATTTGCACTAAGTTTGGTGATGTTTTCAATGTTTTCCCCGGTGACTCTTCGACATGCCTCGGTGGGATTATATCATTCCAAGGTCGAATGAGTTTTATGAAGAAAAAATTGATTTTCACACACTTCAAGCTCGAGAATGTCTTGGATGAGAGCTTTGGTGATGATAATGCAGGTGTTTTTAAGTAGATAAAAAATCTCATCCGGCCTAAGAGTGATAAACATGTTTTTATAAAAATTCTTTCATGAGAGGTCTATATACATTTTCCTCTAACATAGCAATCAACACCCAACCCATGTTTTCAAAATATTCTTCTATGTGAAATGCGGATTCTCCAATTGTAAAATCAACAAAATCACCATTTTTACATATTAGAATTGGAGATTTTTCAAAATGATTGGCCAATACCTCGATTACATGTCAAAATCTTCATTGGAGGAGGGCGAAGGAGATCTTCTCATGGTACTCTTAAGTCTTTTTCCCACAAGTTTAGACCCCATTATTGTAAAAAAAAAATGTTAGAGGAGAAAAAATTGAGGAGAAATCGGAACTAGAGTTCGGATATGGGGATTTTGAATTTTTGGTGCATGAAATTTTGAATTTTTGAGAGATTTGTAGTGTAGGAATGATGAGTTTTTGATTTTGTGGAGTATTTGATGATTAGGGATGGAGATATGAGGGATCTGGAGAATATTTAGGAGGAGAAATGATGAAACTGGGAAGAAAATGAAGGAGAAGAGGGTTGATGAGCATATTTTAAAATGGAATTTCCGTCGAATAGGACGTTCGGATTGGCAAAATCGTTTTGGCTAAAGTTTCTGTGAAACCCGACATGACGTTCGGACAGTCTGTTTTAACTCATCCGATTTTTTTAACATACTAAATCAAATATAAACAATATAACATCTAGAAAGAAAATATGTAAGAACACATAATATGAATTTTACTTAGACATGTACTTCAAATTCATCAATGATGCCTAAATGTTTTCGAATTTGTGAGAATCGATCAAACGCTAGAAGTTTAGCAAAGATGTCGCATGTCTGCCCATTGATTTTCCGTCTTTACAGATGTGCAAAATGAGAATTTTTGACAAATTTATGACACTAGTGTTATTACACATGATAGATATTTAATCAAATGATAAGTGATAATACTTGTGCACAATAACTTACGGTCGAGATATATTCGGCTTCGACAATAGACAATGCAACAAAATTTTATTTCTGACTAAACCATGACACAAGTGCGAAGCCAAGAAAATGACATGTTCTGCTAGTACTCGTACGATCAATTGTGCAATCTAAGTGGATTGATTTAAGTGCCATCTGGATACTAAAGGCCTAAAGTTTTAGTGTCACTAAGATATATAAAAATTGGTTTTATGGCACTAAGGTGTGTTCTTTGGGATTAGATTGAATTCTAGCACATAAATACACACAATATATGATATCGGGTCTACTTGTAATTAAGTAAAAAAGGGATCCGATCATACCTTGATATTTAGTTATATCTACGGAAGTACCTTGATCATCTTCGTCCAATTTTATGAATGAACTCATCGGAGTATTCATTGGTTTCAAAACATTCATTTCATTCCTCTTAAGCATATCCAATATATACTTATTTTGATTGATGAATATCCCATCACTAGTTTGCATAATTTGAAGTCCAATGAAGAATTTAAGTTCTCATATCATGCTCATTTCAAATTCTATGCTCATGCATTTGGAAAATTCTTCACAAGATAAATATTAGTTGCACCAAATATAATATCATTAACATAAATTTGAATGATAATCATATCATTCTTTTGACTTTTGACGAAAAGAGTAGTATCGACTTTACCTATTGAAAAGTCATTTGAAAGTAGAAATTTGCTCAATTATTCATATCAATCTTTAGGAACTTGTTTTAAATCGTAAAGAGTTTTTTTAAGTTTAAAAACATTGTCCAGATACTTTTGATTTTAAAATTGGGAGGTTGCTCTACAAAAACGTTTTGAATATATCCATTTAGAAATGCACTTTTAACATCCATTTGATAAAGAATCAATTTTTTATAACAAGCAAATGTAAGAAGCATGCAAATAGATCTTTTAACCTACCAATCGGTACAAAAGTTTCCTCAATATCGATACCATCCTCTTCATTGTAACATTGGGCCAAAGTCTTGTTACGCACAATTTTCCCAATTTCATCTCGTTTATTTTTAAAATCCCATTTTGTACCGATGACGATTTGATCATTTGGTTTAGTGACTAAATCCCAAAAATAATTTATTTAAATTGACTTAGTTCTTCTTGCATGGCTAGAATCCAAAATTCATCAAACTCAGGTTTCTTGAATTTTCTTGATTCAATTTGTGAAATGAAAGCACAACTATTAAGATGATTTTAGTAGAAGCACTTGTAGCCTTTGGATGAATCACCAATAATTAGTTATTTTGGGTGAGAATGAACAAATCTCCATTCTTTTAATAGAGTAGGGTCATTCGGTACTTCGATAGGTTCTACTACACTTTGTTAAATGTTTGCTTCTTCCTTGAATTCATCTTTTGGATCTTCATTGTTTTAGTCTTAAATATTCATTTTTTTGAAGAGAATTTCTAATCCTACATCATTAGCAATACCATTATCACGGTTAAAATGATTAGTTTCATAAAAAATGACATGTAAGATTCTTCAACGACTAGAGTTCTTTTGTTAAATACTCTTTAAGCTGAATATCCTATAAAGATTCTAATATCGAATTTTGAATCAATTTTTTCCAAATTCTCTTTTGTGTTCAAAATAAAGCATTTGCAACCAAATAATTTGAAATAACTGATATTTGAGATTCTATTTTTCCAAATCTCATAGAGAGTTTTAGTTTTCTTTCGACTAACTAAAACTCTATTTACAATATAGTAAGCGATGTTAAGGTTTCGACCCAAAAGTATTTTGACAAGCTATTTTCATTAAGCAGGTGTTGGCTATTTCTTATAATGTGAGATTCTTCCTTTCTACTACACTATTTTGTTGGGGAGTTTTAGGAGTTGAGAAATTATGTTTATATCAATTTTCATTACGAAAATGATTAAAAGCGATATTAACAAATTCTCTACCATAATCATTTATAATAATAATTGTAATAGTATATTCTTTTTCATTTTGAACATTTTCACAAACATTTTTACAAAAATGTTTAAATACATTCAAAGCTTTATCTTTTAAAGTTAAGAATAACACCCAAGTAAATGTAGAAAAGTCGTAGATAATGACAAATGCATAATGTTTACCATCCAAGTTAGAGGTTCTAAAAGGTCCCAGAAAATCTATGTGGAGTAGTTGTAGTAGTTTTGTAGTCGAAGAGTGTAGTTTAGGTTTAAAAGAAATTCACCCGTTTCCTAAATTGAAAAGTATCATAAGTTTTATCTTTATCAAACTTTAAATTTAGTAAACTTTTGACAAAATAATTTTTAGAAATCTTTAGGAGGATATTCATGCTAACATGACAAAATCCCCTATGCCACAACCAAGTATCCTCGTTTAAAATTGATAAACATTTACTTTCAAATTCGATATTTATGATAAAAACATTTTTACTTTGACTTTCTATAAACATCGCCTCTTTTGATGTAGCATCTTACTAAAGCATTTAGAAGAGTCGAATTTAATATGATATCCTTTATCACATAGTTGATTAATACTAAACAAATTATATTTGAAGTTATCTACCAATAAAACATTTTCAATTGAAGGAGACAAACGTTTACCAATGTTTCCAATTCCAATAATTTCCTTTTGCATTATCCCCGATGTGATAACTCCAATGACCTGCATCTTTCTTTTTGAAGTTTTATAGTAACATTATATCTATGCTCATGTGTTTTGATCATCCACTATCCAAGAACCATTTGTTCTTCATTTTCTTTGGTACCTATAAAAAGTAATTTAATTCTTGATCCTTGGTACCGATAGAAATTTGAGCCATTGGAAGTTAGTTTTACTGGACTCTCGTGTTCTTACTTTCTAAGTGTAGTCTCTTTTTTGG
This sequence comes from Fraxinus xanthoxyloides, assembly GCA_903798325.1. Taxonomy (NCBI): domain Eukaryota; kingdom Viridiplantae; phylum Streptophyta; class Magnoliopsida; order Lamiales; family Oleaceae; genus Fraxinus; species Fraxinus xanthoxyloides. The sequence goes on from CAIGRL010286375.1 coordinate 10,999, forward strand.
TTAGACAATTATAAGTAATATGACCCATCTTTATTGCAAAAACTACATATAGTGTTTGAAAGAGAGGTGTTTGATGCTTTGACAAATAAGTTTTTGAAATTTTTTTGCTTCAAGAATAGTTTATATCCGATTCATCATTTGTCAAAAACACACTTTTGATCAACAAATAATAAATTAAAGTTCTTCTTACCTTGAGTGAAGTTATGAATAATGTTAGTTAAATCTTCAACTTTTTTTAAGAGGATTTTTCTTTAATCAACGAATCATAATTAACATTTTCCTTTTTGAGATCCTTTTGAGTTTTTAAGATTTTCTTCATTTTATTTTTCAACAAGTAGTGTTTCTTTTTAAAAATTGAGTGATTTAAAGTAAACTTTTCAAATTTCTCACGAATTTTATCATAGGAGGTACATAAATCATCATATAAACATTTTTCAATAGGGTTTACCTTATCTTCGATTGTCATGAATCACATGTTGGCGATTTTTCTGATTATCATTTTTATCGCGATCATCATTGTCGCTTTCATCCCACGTTACTTGGAGTGCATTTTTCTTGATATTCCTCTTCTTGTTTGAGCACTCGGTTCTCTTGTAACCAAGTTTGTCAAATCATAGCAAATGATTTTATTGTTTCTTTTTTCACCATTTTCTTCTTTCTTTTGGAGTCTCCCATTATTTCGATAACCTCTCCTTTTTTGACAAGAAAAACTAGATTATCGAACTCTTTATCACTCATATTTTCACTTGTAATTCCTTCTTCAATTACCAATTTTAAAGCTATTTGAAGCTTAGGAGGATCCTTCGATTCCTCTTTAGTTTTTCTTGTTTTCTCCTGAGTTTCGGCGTTGAGCTCAAAAGTCATCAAGATTCCATAAAGTTCTTCCAATGAATATAGCCGATATCTTTGATATTCTCTATCAACATCCTTAATGAGTTTCAATCTTCCGATAGTAACCTAAGCATTTTACTTACAATCTCACTAATAGTAAATTTACGATCAAAACCTTTGAGCTCATTAACAATATCGGTAAAGCGAGTAATCATACCAACAATAAGCTCATCTTGTTTCTTGAAAAGGTTTTCAAATCTTTTAACTAAAAGATTAATCTTGGTTGTCTTTACTTTACTAGTGCTAACATGAGTAACTTCTAATACATACCAAATATCATATGCAGAATCGTAAGTGCTAATACAATTAAATTCATTTATATTTAAGACACAATAAAGTAGATTTTTTGCTCGAATATTTAATGATGATTTTCTTTTATCTCCTTCTTCATACTCCTCTCTAGATTTTAGAATGGTTTGATCAGATTTGCCATCAACTTTAATAATCTTTGTAATCACGTAAGAACCATATTCAATAACTTTCCATATATTATAATATATAGATTGAATGTAAATCATCATCACAACTTTCTAATAATTTTAATGTGTGCCATCAAATAAGGGATGTCGATTTTTAGAATGTCCATCAAGATTTTGAAGATTGTAGTTAGTCATTACTCAAAATTATGAAATCTTTTAATTTTAATATTGAACCTTTCGCTCTGATACCAATTGATAGCCCAATAATAACTAACAAATAGGGAGGTTAAATGTACAATGCTTTAATTCTCTCGTGTATAAAAATTTGTTCATTGAACTTTCAATGATTCATTGTTAAATATTAAAGCATTGTACATTTACACATGGATGTAGAACATTTTAATCTAATATCTTCGATGTTTGACTATCGAAATTCTTTGTCTCGAGTGATTTGTCGTGAATGTTTGGCTTCCATCTTGATTTTTATTGATTGTCCGATGCTAGTCTTTTAGTAGTGATCTTTTCATCCCTAATCAATAATGAAATCAATCACAGGTCAATAAAAATGGTTCAAAAAACTTCAAACCAAATCAAACAAATTTTTTCAAATTGATTCGATTTTAAATCACGGTTTACCATTGATATAATAGCGACACATTTAAAATAAGTTAATTATGAGTAAAATTCTCGATATAAGGTTGAACTAGAATTCTCTAAACATTAATGTGTCCGAATTCTCTCTCTCTCTGTATATATATATGGCATAACAGAGTTGATCCACTAAAATCTCGAAAAATGATGAAGGATGAGATCCCGAAATAATTTTGCCATCCTTTTAATGGGAGTAAGAACGTACGTAAATTAGCTAAAAAATTTACTAATAATATATAAGTTTAATTCCCACTGTGTTTGATGGATATTATTGAGGGAAAAATATATTTTAAATAGTGATATGACAGAAAATATGTGGTTAAAAAGTAAGGAAATGTTATTGACGTGATAGAAAATATTATTTTATTGAAGAATGTGTGGTTAAAAATGAGTTTTGAAAGAATGTGTGGGCAAACATAGGCCTAGACTGCAAAAATCTGCCATAAATGTAACATAAATATAATATTAAGCCCTTGTTTGGACTCCATTTTGATGAAATTTTGGGAAAAATGTATTTTGGAATAGTATTTTTCTGAGAATGTGTGGTTAAAAAGTAAAGAAAAGTTTGGAATCTACGTATAATATTTTATTGAAAAATGTGCGGTTAAAAATGAGTTTTAAAAAAAATGTATTTTTGGTTTTAATGAATCCAAATAAGGGCTAAATTGTCAAAATCTGCATCATTAAGTAATTAAACCATTTATGTTATCTAGTCATTTTCTAGACTTCGAAAACGACATGATAAGATTAAGTTTTCTTGCACAGTTCCAAAAGAAAGAAAAAAATCGGATGATCTCTATATAAATTTAGACACATAAAAAAAATGCATTAACCTACAAAAATTCTATATAATTATCTCACGATCTCTTATAATGATTATATTATTTATTGCACAAGTTAGAATCATACATCGC
>CAIGRL010286409.1:0-10136 GCA_903798325.1 Fraxinus xanthoxyloides
TCCTTAACCAACACCAAAGCCATCGCTTCTATTCCACCCCCACCCAACAGTGGAAGGTTAGGTTGGGGAAGGTGATATTTTTTATTTTTATTTTTATTTTTTGTTAATACATATTTTGAAGTGAGAAATTGTGGATGGATACTGTTGCCCTTCAAATGTGGGCAAGTGAATTCACATGCTTTAACTAATGAATTTTTAGACGATTACCGTCTAAAGGCCCTCGTGCTACCTATGTTTGCAAATATTTGAGATGACAGTACCAAAAATTAAACATTTGGGAAAAATTACAATTTTTGAAAAAAAAAATAATAGGACCTTGACTATAATTTCCCTAAATTTATTTATACATTTAAAATAAATAATTTTTATCTGTTTAAAGTTTAAACTCAAAAGTAACGGTATAAGAATTGCTTCTGGAAAAAGTAAGAGTCCGTTTGGTAGATATTAAAATCGGATTAAAATTGAAAAACTAGTCGTTATTGTTGACTTTTATTAGACGAGCGGACCCAATAACGACTATATTTTCAATTTTAATTGGATTTTAATCGGTACATAAACAACTTATTATCCACGTGTCTATCTATCATTGGCTACTTTCATGAATAAAACAACTCACATTTTTTTCCTAAACTAAACCCGAATTATTCTTATTGTACATAATTTTCTACATAATGTTTTACCGAATTTACAAGTGGCGACCCCCAATTGGGGGTGCCTGGGTCCACATGCACCTCCCATAGGGGTCGTCACTTGTCGATTCGATAATCCATTATGTAGAATATTGGATGTCTGTTTGGTACAGTTTAAAATCCAATTAAAATTGAAAATATAGTCGTTATTTGGTCTACCCGTCTAATAAAAGTCAACAATAACGATTATATTTTCGATTTTAATCTCTACCACATATCTCTAGATATATCTAACTTGATCTAACTAAACCCCACTTAAGTTGACTTAAAGTTTAAGCTCTGTACAGGCACATTAACATCATCATAAAAACATCATAAATCAGGGAATATAGAAGTGCTTCTCTCACGGAGAGAGAGAGAAAGCAAGAATCAGAACATGAACCGCAAAAAGCTGAAAATCTTGCTCTCTCTCTTCGCATTAAATTCTGTATCTCTCTACATCTACTTCTCTTCCCACCCAGATCACCACCGTCACAATCGGTCGCCGGTTTATCACCATTCTAACAACCTCCCGCTTTCCGTCAAGCCCTGGCCCATATTGCCTTCCTACCTCCCCTGGTCGCAAAACCCCAATGTTCCTTTTCGTTCTTGCGAAGCCTATTTTGGCAACGGCTTCACCGAGCGTGTTGATCCCTTGAAACCCATTTCGGAAACTAACCGAAAATTGGGCGCCGGCGGCGGAGGCGGTGGTTCTGGGTGGTTCAGGTGTTTTTATAGTGAGACTTTGAGGAGCTCCATATGCGAAGGGGGAAGGATCCGGATGGTTCCGGAGAGGATTCTAATGTCAAAAGGGGGAGAGAAGTTGGAGAGTGTGATCGGGAGAGGAGAAGATGAAGAATTACCGAATTTCGAAGCTGGTGCTTTCGAAATTGAGGTTAATGATAGATCGAGGAATGGGAAAAGGCTGGTTGACGAGAAATTCTTGAATAATTATGTTCAAGAAGGTGCTATTGATAGGCACACGATGCGTGGATTGGTCGATTCCATTCGGTTAGCTGATGCCACTGAATTCACTTGCTCTGAGGTTAGTTTATGTATTTTTTTTTTTTATCTTTCTTGGTATGTTAGACGCGTTAAAAAATTTGATCTATTTGGGATGAATTTATTGTTTGGGCTTAAATTTATTAGGGATTTTAATTCTTTTATGTTTAGTGTTCATTAACTGTTTAAATGATTGGATTTGTTGGGAAGGGGTTGCAATGAATGAAACGGGGATTAGATTTTGATTTGAAGTACTGAAAAAGGAAAGAATTAGAATCTTCTTGTTCTCATATTATCATATTTTTCTCTTTTATTTGCTTGAGTTATGAATATAAGTTCCATCCAAGTGGCTTTCAGTGATCCGAAATAATAGATATTGCGTTGGATGGAAGTGTTCGATTAGTTAGATGAATTAAGTTCTCATTTATGTCATATGTTGAAATTAAAGTTTACATCTAAGTTAGAGAATTCCTGAAATCTGGAGGTGAATGGTAGTAGATTTAAGGGGTCTGATATGAGAGATGCAAATTATAATGGATTTTCTATAAAAACTCTCGCGGGAAGCAAATGTCTGATTCTACTTTTTATGTGCAATCTGTCTGCATATCTTTTTAGCTTCATTTTATCGTTAAGATGATCGAGAGCATTTTCAGAAATAGCTAAATTTGAAGAGTCTATGGAGCTTTCTAAACAAATATTTTTTGTTGTTTTATATAGATGTTATAAACTCAACTAGATCATATGCAGATCATAGTTTCTCATTACAAAGTTAAATTTTTATGCAGCAATTCTTCTTATGAAGAGCTTTCTTATGACATTTTTTGGTTTATTATTTGGAAAATTTCTCGTCTGCTTTGTATTCTTCATGATTATTCTCTGTTACAGTGGATTTGCTTCTGCTTGTGATTGGATGTAGGTACATTGACTGAGCCTATTAGTTTCATAGGAGTGTCCTAGCATAACTTAGGGGAAATGCTATGTAATGCATTAAGTTAGTTTAAGAAGCCTTTTTTTTTTGTGATAACAAGACCTATTTTGTTAGGATCTTAGAAAAGTGCACAAGAAATGTATCCTCATTCTTTGTTTAACTTGTACTTGTTATGGTTTTCAGGGAATGCTTTTTTATTCTTGTTTTTTGCTTGCACAATTTATCTTTTGAATTTATTTCAGTGGATCGAAGAGCCGACACTTTTGGTCACACGTTATGAATATGCAAACGTGTTTCACACGGTGACAGACTGGTATAGTGCGTATGTTGCTTCCAGGGTCACTGGCTTGCCTAATCGACCTCATTTGGTTTTTGTAGATGGCCACTGTGAGGTATACCTTCTGTTAGCTTTATCTGCATGCCATGATGTGGTATACATAACACAATGATGTTTATATGAGAAATCATGAATATCAGGGGATTCTGCAAGTTGTTGATTGTCTCACGTGTAATTGGAAGAGTAACAAATGTAAGTGGAGAACATGAGACGTTTAAAGTTAATAGGCAATCGGCTAGGTAAAAAAATTAAGTGCAAGATTACTTTCTACATGTAGGATTAAGTATGCTAAAAATCAGTCTTTCTCTAAGAACATCAATACCCCTTCTTTTGTTTTTGATGACAAAATTGCATTAAGCAAGGTTTTCTTTCATCAAGTCACTTCTTTACTCTGGTTTTGGCAAAGCTGTTAAATTTGTCGGAAGAGGGGCCATGATGAGGTCTTGAACTTTATTGCCGGTTTAACAAGATATATAAAAACACTTCAGAAACTGTCTAAAAACCATCCACATATCTATGTGTCACTTGAAATACTCAGTAATTGTATCTATTGCAAGAAAGAAAAAGAATACTTTTTAAGTCCCATGAAGTCAAGGCATTAAGCATTTGCCCATTCTTGTGACACTCGCGTTGATGTTCTCTCCATTTGTATGTATTTTCAGACTCAGTTGGAAGAAACGTGGAGGGCATTGTTCTCAAGCCTTAATTATGCTAAAAATTTTAGTGGTCCAGTTTGTTTCCGCCATGCAATCCTCTCCCCATTGGGATATGAAACTCCTCTATTCCAGGGACTAACTGAAAGCATAAACTGCCATGGAGCTTCTGCACATGATCTGTGGCAGACTCCAGATGATCGGAAAACTGCTCGACTGTCTGAGTTTGGGGAGATGATAAGAGCAGCCTTTGATTTGCCACTGGATAGACACCACATCCCTAAGCCAATCTCTGGTCATAATGTCCTCTTTGTACGACGTGAGGATTATCTAGCTCATCCACGTCATGGTGGTAAAGTACAATCAAGACTTAGCAATGAACAACAAGTGTCTGATTCTGTCAAGAACTGGGCTTCGAAGCATTTGGATTGTAAATTAAATATAATCAATGGACTGTTTGCACACATGTCCATGAAAGAACAAGTTCGAGCCATCCAAGATGCTTCTGTCATTATCGGTGCTCATGGTGCAGGGCTAACTCATATAGTTTCTGCAACACCCGGAACAGTGATTTTAGAGATAATTAGTAGTGAATACAGACGTCCGCATTTTGAACTTATTGCCAGATGGAAAGGGCTGGAGTACCATCCCATATATCTCAGTGGGTCTTATGCTGATCCTCCTGTAGTGCTGGACAAGCTCAAAAGCATTACAAGGAGTCTCGGATGCTGAAGCTGCTAACCCTCTCAACTCTCGGTTTTCCTCTGATTATTTTATTTGATGTAGAAAATGTGACAGTTCCACAGCTAAATCGAAGACGTAAACATCAGTTCTCAAACAAGTACAGAATTCACTAAATGGATTGCCTTTGACAATGGCCAGCCAGGGCTGTTGGTGGGAAACAGGAAGAAGGCCCCTTGATTACAAATATTACTCAGTGCCAGGAATGGCATCTTGATTGTATGTCACACTTGAGGTTTAGATAGATGATAACGTGGGGCTAATATACTTGTAAAGATCTTTGTTCATCTTCCTGTCATTTTCTTATGTCGGGGAGTTGAATTGTGTTTTCTATTTAACTGATACTTTCACATATTCAAACAGCCATTCTTTTGAAGAACACTCAATTTTCACTGTAACTTTTAGAGTTAATTCTTTCAAACACCTGTAGGATGATTTTCCACGAATTTTATGCAATGAATCTCCAGAAACGTCTTTACTAGTTGAATCTTTATTAGTTTTATATGTTTTGTTGCCTCAATTGTTGCTACTGTCCTCAACTTTTCCTAATTTTGTGCAAATATTTTCAGTATTTGTTTTGCGTTATTAGTCATTACTGTTCGTACTCTTTGTTTTCCTTTCTCGCCCACCAAGGAGATGGTTAATTTCCTTTTGTTATACAAATGGGGTCGGGATTGAGAATGAGGCAGTGAGAAGAAGCTCGGTCGAATTCTGGGATCGGATTCGACAAGGTGGGGATGGCCGAGGGGTAGCGAGGGTGGTGGTAGAATGTAATTAGGAGGAATAACATGATTGAAAAGTAGTTCAATGTTTTGTGACCACCCATGCAAAATTGACAACTAAACTTTCATTTAATTAATTAGGTTTTTTTATAAGCATAATTTCAATAATTCAATGTTGCGCATATTATCTCCGTCATAATGAATCAAAAGTGCTCGGGTGATTTTTTTTTCCTTTTTATAGAATATTTTAATTGTTTCGAAACAGTTAGAAATAATGAACGATTCTCTTACTATTTTCAAAATAGAAAAGGACTAATCGCGTACTAACTTATCTAATACACCGAAACACACAATTCTAGTTAGAAAATTATTTATTTTTTATTAAGTGAACAAAAATTATTTATTTTAAAACTATACTCTCATTAATTTGATGAATAAAAGAAATAATTTATTTAGTGAGGCATAAATTTCTCATAAACTTAGGCAAATATACAGGAGAAGACACAAGAATTTAAGAAAATGCAAACAACTAATGGTGTCCTATGAATTTGGGTCTCTCCTCTCTTCTACTCCTAACAGAACTCTTCTTATTTTAGAGAAGAAAACACCAACAAAAGCTAATAGAAAGATAATATGTAAACTCATCATCTTTCTCTTACAACACAAAGGCTCTTTTTTTTCCATTCCCTTTTATTGCAACAATAATTGGGAATTTTGGAAAATCTGTGATCTTTTTTTTTTCTTAACACTATTATGCCTCTGGAATCTCAAACTCCAGATTCCATCAACGGGAAAGAGATGGCTATTGTGGTGAAGAAGGTTGATGCGAAACAGAAGACATTGGGTTCTTCTTCCAGTTTCAAGAACCTTGTTAAGAAGGTTATTAGGAGCAGTTCGATGAAGAATCTATTCAAACCCAAGAAACCTCGGACCCCTGCCGATGTTGTAAGAGAAACCAGGGCCCTGCTGTTGAGCCTAGATGCGGGTGGTGACACCGAGGGACCTAAGCATGATGAAACGGTTAATTTCTTATGCATTCTTTCAAGATTGGTTTATTTTTACGCCTTGCAATTTTCTTTTTTCGTAATCAATTTGTTTAAGTCGGATTTTTCATTTTTAAGGAGAATCGAAAAGGCAAGGGAACAATGCTTGAATGGAAGAACTTATTTTATTCTACTGGTTTCTACGATAATATGTTTAATGCAAGAAGAAAAAGATTAAAACTTTTGAGATTATTTTATAGTATTTGTACTCATTATAATTATACAATTTGTTACACAGCATTGTGTTTATGTCTTCTGGGTTGAGCAATTGTAAATCACACATCGTGCCAGGTTCTCGTTAGTAAGGAAATCTCACGGTTCTGTATAATATAAAAAAAGTTCGCGAATTAATCCTCATTCTCGTATCAACACACGTGCATTTGTTTTTGTTCCTTTATTGAACTTAATGTGTTATAATTAGGAAATTTTTCATCGTAAACTTGGGTATGTCAACTATGGTCAACACCCACATTGTAATGCCATCGTGTTTGCTGTTGCCAATAGTCACCGACATTTGTGTTTTTGCTTGTTTACAAATCCTTAAAACGTAGTGTATCGTTATGTTTTACCATCAATTTTTATCGTCGTTTCTGAAACTATAAATGGCATTTTCATTTCAGTTGACCAAATTAGATGTCCTTATTGGGGAGATGAAGTCAATTCTTTACGGTGTTGACGAATCTGAACCTGTTCCAGAAGCTTGCTTGCAATTGACTAAAGAGTTCTTCAAAGACGATACACTGCTGGTCCTTATTTTCAGTCTCCCAAAATTAAACTTGGAGGTGAACAACAACTATACCCATAGATTTTGTGGGTTGTAATTACAACACTTTTCAGTTCTTGAAATTTGAGCACCTAAATACTTGGACTCAACTCATGATGTAATATGGATTTTGTTCTTACTGCTTATCTTGGATATACTCTTTTTCTTTCTTTTAGGCTCGTAAGGATGCCACTCAAGTTGTTGCGAATTTGCAAAAGCAACGGGTTGATTCACGGTTAATTGCTTCTGATTATTTGGAAGTCAATCTACATCTTTTGGATAAGTTGATAATGGGGTGAGCTATTGTTCTGTGTTTGCAACATTCTCAAGAATAGTTTATTATGTAACATATTCATGTTTCTGCACTATTAGTTGTTACTGCTATATTTTAGTTTCCATGGAAGTGGAAGGAAACTGCAAGAAATACACTCATAATTTCTGCTGTGTATGAGATGATATTTGATTACTTTGAGATCTCACTGTGACAATAGGAGCACTAACTCTCAACAAACATGTCGTCTCGGATAGAGCTTAAATTTATTTGACTCGACTGAATTTGGAAATTGATCCAGAGATCCTTTATTTATGTCTCCCAGGGACCTTTTCTATATTGAATTTTGCAGATCCGTGCCAAATTGCTCAAAATACTTTGGAAGTGCAATCCTTTTACTGAAATAAAACACCATTGTAAATAAAATGAAATTGAAAAGTAGATATTCTACTTCATTCAGTCCAAACGAGAAAGAGGTATATCTAACATTAACATGTTGGAGATGCTGGTTTCTGATGTAATTATTGAGTCAAAAGTAACTGTACGATATTTCTTTTGCATTAAAACACCCCTTCTCAAATTAAATGGTTTTGTGAAAATGTTTATTTTTGAGTTTGATTTATAGATATTTTGCATGCAAGTGATATTTTTTTTCTTATGCGCATATATACATGTGCACGTGTGTATCTTTAGTTCTCACTTCATTTTTCTATAGGTGTGATGATCCAGATATTGTTTTGCATTATGGAGTAATACTAAGAGAGTTTATTCGGCATCAGATTGTTGCAAGGTATATTTTCATGTGAAAAATGATGAGAAATTCCGTTGGAATGGTTTCAACAGCTACTGATTAAATGTCTTAAGAGTGTAGGCAGTTTTTTTCTTTCGACTTTTTATTTTTCCGAAATCTCTAATTATGCCATTTTTTTTTGCAATTTATAATTTGTTTATAGATACATTTTGGATTCGGAACATACAAAAAAGTTTTTTGACTATATGCAACATGCGAATTTTGATGTTTCTTCAGTTGCCGCATCCACCTTCAAGGTTAGTCTTTAAATTGCTTATTTTTCTTTCTGTTGCAAAGTCTCTAGAAAATTATGTGCCTGTTGGATAATTAATCTACTTTTAAGTTACTCTGGTTTGTCTAAGCCTTCTATTTTTTTTTCGAAATAGCAAAACATTTAGCATAAGAAGCATGTTGGATAAGAAAAAGAGCAACAACAATAAGATCTGGCTTTACAAACTTATCTTCCATTTCCTGTCCCTACAAATTAAACATCGAACCTTGCATGCAAAAGCATTGCTGGTATGCTCTGTGTCCTAGAGTAACCAGTAATATTATTTTACCAAGGATGAAATCTCAATTTTCAAGTGTGCTTATTTCCTCCCAATCTAGAATCACAAATTTTAAGGATTCAATATTTTATATCGATTTCCATGTCTTCCTATCCTTTTTTTCAGAATAATTTTACTGAATCATATTTCTCCATCTAATATACTTTTGTGTTTTTCAGGAGCTTATGACAAGGCATAAATCCACTGTCGCGGAATATCTCATGAAAAACTATGTTTGGGTATGTTTTGTTCGCATTTAAGTCCTTAAGAGTATGTACTCTTGTATAGTGACTTTCTTGAACGTTTCAACATTGTAGTTTCATTATTATACATTTTTCTTGGTGCCTTTGCTCTAGTTTTTCTCAGAATTCAATTCAAAATTGCTGGAATCTATGAATTACATTACAAGAAGAAATTCCGTCAAGGTAAATAAGTGACTAAGATGGATCATTTTATGTTCAAGTCAGTCACACTCTTACTTTATAACCCATTTTATATCTAACTGAACTAACAGTTGCTAATGAACTTATGGGAAAAAAGAAAATTATTTTTTAACTGAGTATCGCTATTACCTTTCAGCTTTTGGGAGATATCTTGCTCGACCGTTCAAATTCTAGTGTAATGATACGTTATGTCAGCTCGTTGGAAAACATGAGGGTTTTGATGAATCTCTTGAGGGTAACATTTTTGTTTCCTGTCAAGAATTTTTATAGACTGCCATTTGATTTTATAGTTTCTTCTGCAATATATCGAGGATGAAAAATCTAATGTAAAATGTCCCAGAAAAAGTTCAACTTGTGCAGTTCCGATTCATCTAAATGCGATGATTATTACGTTTTGTAGGAGTCACACAAGAACATCCAGATTGCTGCTTTCCATGTGTTCAAGGTTTCAAATCTAGCATTTGATAAATACTTGTGAAGAAATTCTTCTTAGTTTTGAGAACTCACTTATTTTGTGTTCTTACAGCTTTTTGTGGCTAACCAAAACAAACCTGTCGAAATTGTCAACGTATTAGTCGCTAACAAAAGCAAGCTTCTCCGCTTCTTTGATGGCTTTTGCATGGAAAAAGGTTGCTTATTTATTTTTTAAATATTGAGACATGTAATCGCTCTTTTTATAATCGTTATAGATGAAACTTATAAGTCAGTTCTTTGATTAATTTGCAGAGGATGAAACATTTGAAGCTGACAAAGCATTAGTCGTGAAAGAAATTGAGGAACTTCAACCAAATACCCGTTCCGGAGAACTTTCTAAGCCTGGAGCAGAATAGGTTATTTTTGAGTGAATTTTTCAGTCAGAGTGATTGTCAATGACCTTTTTACGTTCTTCTAGAAGGATAAATGTAGCCATGCCTCTTGTGAAATTTATATAGGAGTTTCTACTTTCTACATAAATTGTCTCAACTGTATTCATTATTATATACCAAATACCAAACATGTCCAGTGCAAGCTCAAATCAATGTTTGAAGGCCCCGTTTGATAAATATGATTTTTCATTTGCACCTATTTGATAACAAAAATTTCCTTGAAATTTTTTTCCACCTTTCGACATTTTCCAATTTTTTGAGGAAAAATAATTCTTATTGTTTTGGTTGATTTTGATTTTCAAGTTTTTTTTTTTTTTTTTCTTTTGACAATTTGAAAAAATTCTAGACGCAATGATAAAAA